>VOCT01038179.1:0-10358 GCA_007922175.1 Pelusios castaneus
GAGTTTATAATCTAAGCACAATAACTACTAATCCACAGCAGTTTGTGCAGAAAAGTGGCAGACACATCTGGCGGTCAGAGTAATTGCCACTGCTAGAGCACAGCCAATGTTAGTAACAGTGGAATAATACAACTGCTAGAGAGGTTGGATCCCAAAGAGCTTTACAAACCATGTCGTCCTAATTTTTAATCTAATTTGAACATAAATTGAATAGAATTAACATAATTTGAACAGGCTCAGACCCCACCATTAAAGAAAACCCATGGGATTTGTAGTGACTATAACCAGACCTTGCTTTTAACTCCCAGTTGAAACCTGACACTAACAGTGGTGCAGCGTCCCCAGATGCCAGTTTGGGTCTCTGGGTTCAGATCTGCCTTAAGCAAAGACACCCCTTCTTCTCAGTCACCCGTTATTTGCTTCAACACTGAGTTTCCCTTGAGGTTTCCCCTCAGGGCAGAGGCTAGGCCCATCTCTGTTCAGCTTTTATAAGCTGACATGGTCACACTCCAGAAACTTTCCCTCCTCCCCGTGTTTCCTGCACTAAACCCAGTGACTGAGTTAGAGCAGATCTTTATGAGGGAGCAACACACATCAAGTGAATTCTCTCCTCTCTGGCTTGCCAGCGCCCCGCAGGCTGAACCTGCAGCATGTCCTCCTGTTTGTACTGACCCCTGAAAACGGCCCTCGCTAGGACATTGAGTCTGCAGGCTCTTCCCTTGACAAAGCTTAAGCAATATCTAGGGCTAGAGCTGATACACTGGAAACCTGGTTTATGAAAAATATAGGGAAAAAAAGTATTCCCTCTCTTTTTTAATGTTGAATGTTTATTTCCTCACCAAAATTGAATGAAATTCTCCCCCACTCCCCCCCCCCCAAATCAGTATTTCTATTTCGAGTCCCCTCCCCCATCAAAAAATGACAGCCAAACTGAAAACTTTCATTTTGGTCACAATGGCATTTTCCATAAAAAAAACAGCTTTGAAAAGGACGACTAGGCTAAGAAATGAGGTTTGGACTGTCGTACTCTTTTACTTTTAATGAAGAGGTAGGATTACCTTTTATCTTTTCCTTACTCTCCCTGGTACCAGGCCTCTTAAAAGTGTAAAGTCAGTGTCTTTTGCAGAAAATAATGAGTTGAAAGGAAAAGCGGCTGCACAATATATACAAATTCTGTCAACAGTAAACAAAGGCAGGAAAATTATATGCATTTTATAATCATTAACATGCATCTAATAGATATCCATATAACAAAAAAAGGGTTCATAAATGTTGTCAGTCATGTATGCATCTCCATACTGCTTTGGATAAAGGGAGTTGTTAAACCACCCCTCCTTGCTCACTTGAGACGTCAAGGAAATAAGTGGTTAATAAAGGGTTCCATTCGACCCAATCCTCCACCGGGACAACCTGTGTTTTTCTTTCCAACAATTACCAAAGATCTGCTTCAACTCAGTCACAAGTTCTGGGTTCAACTTGCAGGATTCCCTGGCTGGAATTGTCTGGTTTGATGCAGTAAAATGTAATTCCTTGGGGTTTGACTGTCTCATAAAAACGGAACAGAGACAGGCCCAGACTGTGCCCCAATGGGAGACCTCAAGCGAAACTCAATGTTGAAACAAATAATAAGGGTGATGGACTGAAGAGGAACCACACCATCTACTAAAGCAGACCACAGTCTGTCAATAGGGGGTGCTGTAGTGCCATGGTTCTGCTGAGAACTAAAAGCAAGGTTGACCTGGGATCACTAAAAGAGATTCCCTGCTGGGTCTGAGCACTGTCCATATTGCTCAGTGTGCTAGCTCGGACTAGAGTTTCAGAGGGAGTGTACAGAGCAGGGTAATTATGGAGTGATCCATCCATCTGCCACTTCCAGCCTCTGATAGTCAGAGGTTCAGCATGTCACCAGTTACAGGGCTGTATCCCTAACCATCCTGGCTAATAATCATCATTGATGGGTCTAGCTTTCATGAAATTATTTCTTCATTTCTTTGTTTTTTTTAAACCCAATTTCCTAGTTTTTTGACCCTCACAACAGCCCCTTGCAATGAGTTCTACAGGTTAGTTGTGTGCTGTGTGGAAAAAGGTCTTCCTCTTCTTGTATTAAAACTACTGCCTATTTCATTGGATGACTCCTGGATTTTTGTGTTGTGGGAAGGATAAATAACTGTTCTCTATTCAATTTTTCACAAACTCATGTCCTATCGTCTCTGTTGCCCTTCTCTGAATCTTTTCCAGATCCACTATATCCTTTTTGAGATGGGGTCACCAGAACTGTACAGTAGCCACACCATGGATTTACAGACATGCTATGATATTTTCTGTCTTATTTTCTATCCCTGTCCTAACAGTTACTTACTGTAACTCTTTTTAACCATTGTTGTATATTGAGCAGAAGCTTTTATAGAACTATCCCGAGTGACCCCCAAGATCTATTTTGGGTGGTAACAGCTAATTTAGAACCCATCGTTACATATGTATAAATGGGATTATTTTTTTCGAGTGTGCACTACCTCGCACTTATCAACATTGATTTTCATCTGCCATTTTGTTACCAAGTTGAGCAGTTGTGAGAGATCTCTCAGCAATTCTTCACAGTCAACTTTCAACTTAACTATCTTGAATAATGTTGAATATTCTGAAAACTTTGCTATCTTACTGTTCACCCCTTTTCCCAAATCATTTATGAATGTATTCAACAGCACCGCTCCCAGTACAGATCCTTGAGGGATGTTATTTCCCACCCTCACCTGTGACAACTAACTATTTTTTCCTAGCCTTTGTTTCCCCTCTTTTAACAGTTACTGATCGATGACAGGACCTTCCCTCTTCTCCCAGAGCTACTTAATTACCTTAAGAGCCTTTGGTGAGGGACCCTGTCAAAGACTTTTAGCAAATCCAAGTACATTGTATTGATTAGATCTGACTCATCCACCTGCTTGTTGACTAACTCCCTTAGAATCCTTGGCTATGTCTACACTTGCAAGTTAGTTCAAATTAAGGAAGCTTAATTTGAACTAACTAAAGCCATGGCTACACTAGGCTTTAGTTAGTTTGAATTAAGGGCTTCCTTAATTCAAACTAAGAAGTTTGAATAGGGTATTCGAACTAAAGGGTTAATTCGAACTAACTAGTTCGAATTAACTAATGTGGCCATGTTAATTCGAACTAATTTCTTAGTTCAAACTAACCGGCCATTGAAATGAATGAGGATCGTTAATTCAAGCTAAGCAAGTGCCATGAATGGCACTTGCTCAGTTGGAACTAACATTCCAGTGGGGCCATGCTAGTTCGAATTAAGCTAATTCGAACTAATTTTAGCAAGTGTAGACATAGCCATAGAAACTGGAAGGGACCATGAGAGGTCATTGAGTCCAGACCCCTCCACTCATGGCAGGATCAAGTACCATCTTAAACCATCCCTGGCGGGGGCTTGAAGAATTCCCTTGACAAAAGTTATTTTGATTCTTCCCCACCAAATCATGTGTCTGTTAATTCTATTCTTCACTATAGTTTCTATCAATTTGTCCAGCACTTCTCTGGTTCACCAGGCTGTAATTGCCAAGATCATCTCTGGAGCCCTTTTTAAAAATTGGCATTACAATAGCTACCTTCCAGTCCTCTGGCTCTTTTGGAATAGTGGGGGGTCTGAAACTGTTCAAGCCATTATCATATGTTCAAGCCGTTATATCCATCATATATGGCCATTTATCTCATGCAATAAATTAATTTGTTAGTCTTTAAAAAGTGCCACAGGACTCTGTTTGTTTTGCTGAACTAGACTGACACAGCTACCCCTTTGGAACTAGGGAGCGTAGGCATGTCTCCGCAAATACAATCTGCTCCTGGTGTCTTTCCCCCATTTCATCACTAGATGTCAGAGGAGAGCTCATTCAGACCCTCTATTCGACACTGGTCAGGCCGCATCTGGAATACTGTGTCCAGTTTTGGGCTCCCCACTACAGAAAGGATGTGGACAAATTAGAAAGAGTCCAGCGGAGGGCAACAAAAATGATTAGGGGGCTGGGGCACATGACTTATGAGGAGAGACTGAAGGAACTAGGCTTATTTAGTCTACAGAAGAGAAGACTGAGGGGAGATTTGATAGCAACCTTCAACTACTTGAAGGGGTGCTCCAAAGAAGAGGGAGGTAGGCTGTTCTCGATGGTAACAGAGGACAGAACAAGGAGCAATGGTTTCAAATTACAGCTGGGGAGGTCAAGGTTGTGTAGAAAGTAGGTTTAGATAAGGGGTTTTGTATGCTTATTAGTAATAGTATAGCTTATAGTAAGAATAGGCCCAAGTCTGAACCAATCTTCAAAGGTCTATACATAACAACTCACCTGGACCTATGCCAAGAATTCAGACGTTACTTTGCAAAATTAATTGAAATTATTTTAGATTTAATTGTCTTACAGCTACTAGTTTACAAGAACTCCTTTGCAAAAGCTGCTTCCCAAAGACAAATTTGCAATCATTTACTGTTCAGAAGAGCTTGGACTTCCCTTTTTCCTTGACGAGAACTAGCTCAAGGTGTTTTGCAACCAAGCTGCTGGGAAGCTCGTAGCAGGAGAGGTGCGAGGGGGCTAAAGACCCCATAAATATCAGCCCCAAAGACTGCAAAGACAGGCGGGGGGGGGGCAGGACAGAGGTAAGATGCCTCAAAGCTCCGGCTTTGAAAGCAAGTGACCTCTGTCCGTAGCCAGAGAAAGGCCAGGACCCATTCCTTGTGAATGAGGAACTGACAAGTCAGTACGAGGCCGCCCGAGAAAGGTCAGGACCCATTCCTCGTGAGTGACGGAACTGACACGTTGGCAAGAGTTCGGTGAGTATTAAGAAACTGCAACAGGCCTCGGTGAAGGCTGGTTCACAGTAGCTACAGGTATATGAAACAATAACTAAAGTTTGAAGAGAGTAAGGGGGGATAGGTATAAGGTTAGGGACCCCAGCCTGGGAGTACAGGTAGGTTAGACTGCAATCCCCTTTAAAGGTAGGGGCAAAAGCAGTGTAATAAGGATAGCTTTAGCAATTAAACCTTCAATGCACATTTATTTCTGAATTTCTGTCTTTAAGACCTGCTGCAGCATAACAGTGAAACAGTGTAACTTTACAATCATATGATTATTGAAACTTGCTTAATTAACACCTTGCAAAGAGCATTTAAGACCCATTGTAACAATGGTGATTAAAATTAAAAAACTTTTATTCATAACTCTCCTGATTCCTTTGATACTTCCCCTGTCACTATTGACTCCCTGTGCCCCTCTCTCGCTCTCACTATTTCCCCTATGGGAACAGCTGTCAGTTCCCTTAATGTTAGTCTGGCTTACCGGCTGGATCGGTCCAACCCCCTATTGTATATTCCTCCTGACCCCTGAGATAACTACAAGGGCCTCCACTAAGTCACCGAAGGATAAAAGTAGGGCTATTATCCCTATGGCCAAAAGAACCCTCGTCCAACCATACCCTCTGATGAGTAACACCCCAGAGGTGGACGTTAAAATGTGTGTGAAGGTTGGATATTAGGAAAAACTTTCTCACTAGGAGGGTGGTGAAGGGTTACCTAGAGAGGTGGTAGAATCTCCATCTTTGGAGATTTTTAAGGCCCGGTTAGACAAAACCCTGGCTGGGGTGATTTAGTGGGAGTGGTCCTGCTTTTTAGCAGGGGGTTGGACTAGATGACCTCGTGAGGTCCCTTCCATCCCTATTATTCTATGATTCCCAGGAACCGTTGGACATCTTTCTTTGACTGAGGACATGGCATCATTTCAATGGCAGAAATCTTCCTCTTATCAGGTTTTACACCTTCATGGGAAATGATGTCCCCTATAAAAGTCAGTTCTCTAACTCCTAACACACATTTGTCCTTATTTAGTTGAGGTTTGCACCTCTAGTTGCATCCAACACTTGCTGAAGCCGATGATCATGCTCGTCTTTTGTAAAGCCCCAGATGATGATGTCATCCATGGAGGTGTCCACACCGCTAATATGTTCATAGATCATGTGTATGGTTTTGTGATACACCTCTGGTGCTGAAGCTATACTGAAGGGTAAGCATAAAAACCTGTATCTTCCAAATGGAGTATTAAATGTGCATAATTTTGAACTTTCCTCTGTTAATTTTAACTGCCAAAATCCTGAAGATGCATCCAATTTACTGAAATATTGAGCATTTGCAAACTGAGCCATAACCTCTTCCCCAGTTGGTAGTTTGAAATGCTCTCTTTGTATAGCTCTGTTGAGGTCTCTGGGATCTAAACATATGTATAGCTGGCCAGTGCTTTTTTCCACTATGACAAGGGAGCTCACCCATTCTGTTGGCGCCTCTACTTTCTGTATGACTTGCATTGATGCCATCCTTTCAAGCTCAGCCTTGAGTTTATCACGGAGTGCAAATGGCACCTTTCTACATGGATGAATAACTGGAGGGACCTGCTTGTTTATTTGTTTATGCGGATTGTGTTCAACCCAATCCCTAAAACAGGTCCTGATATTCCTGAAAGAGTGCCTCAGATGCACTAGAGTCTGGTAGAGAGAGCACCCTTTTTACCAAACTGAGTTTCTCCCATGGCTTCACATTGTAATTTGAGCCAGTCTGGCCATATGCTGTTTGACTGAGTGCATGGAATTCATTCTGGTGAATTCAGCTCTTTTACTTCTGTTTTTACCATTTCAGTGATTCTACTGATTTGGAGAGCTTTGTTCAGAGAGATCTCCCCTGCTCTGAGAAGTCTTTCTCTTAACACATTGTCTGTAATGCCACATATGAGCCTGTCTTTGATCAGAGACTCTGCCAAGCCACCAAAGTTACAACTTGTACTGAGTTTCCTTAATTCAGTGACATACAGCTCTATGGTGTTATCCGGTTTTTGAATGCATGTAAAAAACCTGTGGCACTTTTAAAGACTAACAGATTTGGATGATGGTTTTGTAGAAGAGATTCCAGTGTGGAGACTTCGTTTCTAATTTTTTTTCTGTTTGCTGTACAGGATGCTGATCAGGTGATTTCTTAATTTCTGAGATAGTTTATGGCACAATCTCTCACTGTAGTCTGTGTAATATGTCGATTGTAATGGGTTCTTTACCTTCAGTCCATTAGGTATAATGTCCAGTTGCTTGCATTTGGAAAGGAAGATGATGTCTGTCTGGATCTGTGCAAGTTGTTTCATGAAGTTGATGGATTTCCACTTCAAACGGCTGTATTCAGTGCCCTCCATGTAGTCAAATTCCAAAGGGGTAGCCGTGTTAGTCTATTGTAGAAAGACAACAGAGTCCTGTGGCACTTTTAAAGACTAACAGGCAGAGATGACAGTGTTTGTCTCCCAAAGAGAAGTCCTTCACTCTGGAATCTGAATATTTGTCGGAATCTGCCTGCTACTTTCTCAGAAATAGGTTACAAATGCTGGCTCGAAGTGAAAATCACTTGGGCGCATACATCAGGGAACAACGCAGATCCCTCAGGTCCTTTTGCCAATCAGAAGTTGGATGGAGGCTAAGATGCCCATCTGTGTTTCAGGGAAGCTCTTGGCACAAGGTATTTAAATATTATTTCAGGCTGCCGTTGGTGAGAATCAGGCAATGACTCCTCCCACCAGCATTCCAGCCAGCTCTGTCCCTGCTTCCATCTGTCTCTACCCTGCTGACCGGTGAGAACAATGCTAGGAGAATGGTGTTTGGGATTTAGCGTATCATCGCAGGGGGCAAACAGTAAGCAGGGAAAAAGATGGTTTCTACCACACTAGTTGTGTTGAGGGAGCCTGATGCGAAGATGTTGCCCTTCAGAAAGCCGAAATACCCATGGGACACAGAATAATAAGCTGTGCTTTCATGCTACACAACACTCCTTTGGCACCTTGTTAGTACCTTTCCCTACAGTCCTGCCCATCTCAGCCATGGGTGAATCTGGTCTTTGGGACACAGGCAGAAAGCAGGGAATGCACTGAGCTGCAAGGAGAGGAAGCACTGAGCTGAGACAGCCTCAGCATCAGAGGAAGTTGATGGTGTGAACAACACCTGGGGCTTCAGAGATGTGAGATACAGTTAGGAGGGGAACAGAGCTTGGAAACGGCAAACGTAACTTTTCTCTTGAGAGCCAGACAGCTGAGGCTGAGAACTGGGAACTTGCTACACCCATGCCAGAGAAATGCAGGAATTGCCCTCTCAGGACTGGGTGTCAGCATCCCTGAAATCAGAAGGACTAAAAATGATGCCCCTGGCGGAATGGTGAGGAGATGGGGAAACATCTCCCAGTTGCCAGGAGGAGGAGGCTGGGCAGAGGCAAGAAGGAGGTTGAGGAAGGAAGGAAGGAAGGAAAAAGGAAGTTGGGCCAGCCTTGAAACCAGGCTGACTCCATCATTGAGGCCAGAGAGAGATGATGAGCTTAATCCACTTAGTGACTCTCTGCCCATCGACCGCCGTGTCCTGAGTGGGGATGACAGAGACTCGCTCTCTCCCATTCACCCCACACTCCATTCCTCTAATCCCCAGTCTTAGATTCTCTCCTCTGGGAGTGTTTGGTTTTTGTGCTGGCCCAAGCGTCTCTCATGGATTCTCCGTCCTTTGCCCCCCAGTGTGTAAAGGTTGCTCTGTTGCTGATGTTTGGGGGATTTGGGTGCCCCAGGGCGCTTAGCTGAGGTGAAGAGAACCATGCTGAGCTGGGTTGGGGCAGGGAAAGGAGTCTATCGTTGTTCGTCCTTTGGAACAATAAAGTAGAATTTCATTTCTCACACTCCCAGTGTCTGTCGTATTCCCTCATAAGAACATAAGAACATAAGAAAGGCCGTACTGGGTCAGACCAGAGGTCCATCTAGCCCAGTATCTGTCTACCGACAGTGGCCAGTGCCCAGGTGCCCCAGAGGGAGTGAACCTAACAGGCAATGATCAAGTGATCACTCTCCTGCCATCCGTCTCCATCCTCTGATAAACAGAGGTTAGGGACACCATTCTTAACCCCTTTCTGGCTAATAGCCATTTATGGACTTAGCCACCATGAACTTATCCAGTTCCCTTTTAAATATTGTTATAGTCCCAGCCTTCACAACCTCCTCAGGTAAGGAGTTCCACAAGTTGACTGTGCGTTGTGTGAAGAAGAACTTCCTTTTATTTGTTTTGAACCTGCTACCTATCAGTTTCATTTGGTGACCCCTGGTTCTTGTATTATGGGAGTATTTAAACAACTTTTCCTTGTCCACTTTTTCCACATCAGTCATAATTTTATATACTTCTATCATGTCCCCCCTCAGTCTCCTCTTTTCCAAGCTGAAGAGGCCCAGCCTTTTCAATCGTTCCTCATACGAGGCACTCTCCAAACCCCTAATCATTTTAGTTGCCCTTTTCTGAACCTTTTCTAGTGCTAGAATATCTTTTTTGAGACGAGGAGACCACATCTGTACACAGTATTCGAGATGTGGGCGTACCATGGATTTATATAAGGGCAATAATACATTTGCAGTCTTATTTTCTATCCCCTTTTTAATGATCCCTAACATCCTGTTTGCTTTTTTGACCGCCTCCGCACACTGTACGGACATCTTCAGAGAACTATCCACAATGACTCCAAGATCTTTTTCTTGACTCGTTGTAGCCAGATTAGCCCCCATCATATTATAGGTATAGTTGGGGTTATTTTTTCCAATGTGCATTACTTTACATTTATCCACATTAAATTTCATTTGCCATTTGGATGCCCAATCACTTAGTTTTGTGAGATCTTTTTGAAGTTCTTCACAATCTGCTTTGGTCTTGACTATCTTGAGTAGTTTAGTATCGTCTGCAAACTTAGCTACCTCACTATTTACCCCTTTCTCCAGATCATTTATGAATAAATTGAATAGGACTGGTCCTAGGACCGACCCTTGGGGAACACCACTAGCTACCCTTTTCCAATCTGAGAATTTACCATTTACTCCTACCCTTTGTTCCCTGTCTTTTAACCAGTTCTCAATCCATGAAAGGACCTTCCCTTTTATCCCATGACAACTTAACTTACATAACAGCCTTTGGTGAGGGACCTTGTCAAATGCTTTCTGGAAATCTAAGTACACTATGTCCACTGGATCCCCCCTGTCCACATGTTTGTTAACCCCTTCAAAGAACTCTAATAGATTAGTAAGACACGATTTCCCCTTACAGAAACCATGTTGGCTATTGCTCAACAGTTTCCCTCAGGTGCCCAACACATTCAGAGGAAAGATTAAAGGTCAAAGTGAAGCAAAGAGGGTCTGGAATGGAAATACACATCAGGGCCATCCATAGAGCCTCACCTCCGCCCTGTCATACATAGAGCGACGGGCAGTAGACACAGATGTTATATATATATATATATAAAAAATACAGCTAAAATGATTCTGAACTGGGCT
>ML686096.1:0-26289 GCA_007922175.1 Pelusios castaneus
TTAATGTGTCTCAGTGTGTGTGGAAGCCCATGTCAGAACACAAGCGTCGGTGTGTGTGCAAGGCTGTCCATGCGTACAGATGTGTTCCTGTGCCAAAATGCATGTGTATCAGGGCTGTGGATGTGGTCGTGTGTGAGCAAGTGTGTGTGCGAGGCTGAGGATGTCTCTGCATGTGACGCACACGTATGTGAGTGCACGGCTGAGGGTGTCTCAGTGTGTGAGGCACAAGCGTGTGCATGCCTGCATGTGTGCAAGCCTGTGTCTCGGAGGGAGAGAGGGTGTGGGAGACTCAGACACACTTGGATGCCCGAGGGCTCCCATACTTTATGGCCCAGTGGGACCATCCGTGACTCTTGTGGGAATCTCATGTGCTTTGTGGCTGTAGACCCTTGGTCTCCATGCCTGCCATAGACCCAGAGCGACAGCTGAGTTGCTGACACCTTCGGCCCTTGATTTCAAGGCTTCGCTTCCCCTTAGAGAGAATCCACTGGTTCAGAGCAGCAAGTGATCCTGCCTCAGGCTTCAGGGGGAGGCAAACCCACCCCACCACCCGCACCTCAGGCTATGTCAACACTTAGTGATTTAGGTCGAGTTAAGTAAGTCGACTTATTAAAATTTAAGTTGACCTTATTAAGTTGACCTTATCACCTTGTGTGATTCTGGGGAAATGCCCCAGACAGGCTGTCTACAACCACTGTGTCCTTAATGGCTCATCAGGTTTCTCCCTGGGCCCATTATACCATTGCGTCCTTAATGTTAAGGAAGCTCCCAGGTACAATGGACCCAGGGAGAAACCTGCTGAGCCATTAAGGACACAATGGTTATAGACAGCCTCCTGTCTCGGGAGTTCCCCCAGAATCACACAAGTTAAAGTATAGATATAACAACCCTATTCCTAACTTCTGATACAAATACAATTCCTACACCTAAACTATATAATCATTGCCAGCAAATTACTACCTTTCTATTGATACCAAACATGACATAGTTCGTATGGATTATAGCATTTATGAGATATTAATAGAAAATAATATCATAAATGATTCCCTAAATCCAGACAGAGTCACATAGGGCTCTGCCCTGCCCTTTGGGGTCATGCCAGGCTCCCCCTGTGCCCCCCCCCCAGCAGGGAGGGCATTGGTGTAGTCCTGGGGTAGTCCTAAGTCGGTTTAGGGCTACCCCACGTCTACACTGGCTTAATTCGACTTTAAAAAGTCGAATTAAGCCTTAAGTCGAATTAAATCTAGGTATAATAAAGTCGACTTAATTTTCCTTAAGTCGACTTAATTTTCCTTAAGTCAACTTAAGCAAGCTGCTTAAGTTGACTTAAGAAAACTGTAGTGTAGACGCAGGGTAAATTAAGTCGACTTAATTTACAAGTGTAGACGCAGCCTCTAAGTCAACAAGTTAAGTCCAGGGATAGCCAGCCCCGCACAGGGCTCGCCCTTCCCGAGGCAGCAAGCCCCAGCGTGGAGCTCCTTTCTGCCTTGGACCGCTTGGCTCCCTTCTGGTCGGGACCACTCAGGTCCCGGGCAGAAGGGAGCCCTTTCAGTCGGGACTGAGTGGTCCCAGCTAGAAGGAAGCCGGCGGCTCCCCTCTCCCTGGGACCCCCGCGGGTCCCAGCAAAAAGGGAGCCACTGCTTCCTTCTTGCTGGGACGCGCAGGGGTCTGACTAGAAGGGAGTGTGGACTCTTTTCTGCTGGGACCCCAGAGGTCCCGGCCAGAATGTAGCCCTGCAGCTCCCTTCTGGAAGGGACCGCATTTCTGGAAGGGAGGCTTCCCGGGAGCTGGAGGGCAGCTGTGCCGGCAATTGCCAGTACTCCAGCTGTTTGGAGAGTCCTGGGGGCTTTCCCAAACAGCCAGAGCGCCATGCAAGCAGGAGTCAACTTAGGGCGCCTACACTGGCTAAGTCAACTTTTAAAAAGTCGACTTAGACACTAGTTCGAATTATAACGAGGTGTTATTAATTCAAACTAGTTTTTCCTTAATTCGATTTAAGGAGCACCTTAAGTTGAATTACGGAAAGCCCAGTGTAGACATGGATTAAATTAAGTCGACTTAAGCCTGCTTCAGTCGACCTAATTTATAAGTGTAGACGCAACCTCAGGGTCTCTGCCAAGCCGGCCCAGAACAAAATTCCTTCCCCACCCCAAACATGGCGATGGCTGGCTTAGACTCTGAGCTGACGGGCGAGAGCCCAGCTGGATCCGTGGAAAGGAATTCCCTCCGGTAACTCAGAGCTGCCTTCTCAGGTGCCTCGTCTCCAGCTGCTGGGGTCATTTCACCCAGACGCCATCCCCTGCCGCACAGTACCACAGCCAGGCTCGATCCGCCTTCGGTTTTTTGTCCCACTTGGGAGGCTGGCCCACAGCCTCTCTCCTCTGACGGCTGGAAACCTCCATCTGTTGCTGGCCAGTTTGTTATGGTGCCCGCACTGGCCCCCACGTTAATAACTCCTTTCCCGCCCTGGGTTGTCCCTGCAACGTATTTCCAGAGCGCCGGCGTCTCTCTCGCACGGCCTTTGCTGTGCTGGCCCCAACAGGCCGTGCTCCGCTCCTTAGCCAGGCTCGACGTCCCTGGATTGTCCCCGGAGCCGTGCTCTGTGCCTGGCCCTTTGAGTCCCTCTCTCCCACCCGCGGCAGAGCAGAACAGGGACCAGATGAGCCCTCACCCACACTGGGGCCGCTAAAGGTGCACGTGTGTGTGTGAGTGTGTGTGAGAGTGTGTGTGTGTGTGTGTGTGTGTGTGTGAGTGTGTCTCTGGCTGTGCTAACACCCCAACACATCTCCCTCCCAGACGGAGACTCGGTGACAGACGCCCCCTGCACGAAGCCAACCCCAACCACTATGCAGACGCCTGGGCCGGGAGTAGCCCCCCTGATCGGGGGGGCCGTGGCAGGGGCCGTCTTCCTGGCCCTGATCATCGGACTGGCAGTGTACATGTGCAGGAAAAGAAGAGGTACCGGGACTCCCCTGGGGGAGGGGGGATACATGGGGCTCTGCTCCATACCAGCCCCACATCTGTCTGCCCCATGGGAGTGGCCGGGTATGCATTCCCTGCATGGGGCATTGTGGGATATTCCAGGATGGGAATGGGAGGAGGAGCCAAAGCCCGTACCACGTGCGTTCGGCATGTGTGGGCCACGTTCAGTGTGTGACATGGGCAGGAAGGGATGGTCCTACCCAGAATGCATTGCTTCTGTGGTGACATCATGGGACACAGCAAGAGTGATTATCGGTCCATCCTCGTGCACCCTCTCTCTCAAGACACCCCACATCTAGCTAAGCCCCCATGCACTGCCCCACAGCGTTGCCCCACTTGGGGGAACTTGGATGCTCTTGATTTCTCTCTCTTCCTTTCAGGCCACCAGCAGAAGGAGCCCCCGGCAGGGTGAGTCACCCATCCCCGTGGAATCAGGCCTGCGGTGGCCCCTCACGTTCACTTCTGCCCCCTGCTGGTGGTGGTGGAGGGGAGCCGGGGCCCGGCCTGGCCCATGACTATCTGTGGGTCTGTCTTGCAGGAGAGAGGCGCCCCAGCTGCAAGCCCAGGGCAGAGGCGACTACATAGAGATCGGGGCAGGAGGTGAGAGCTCCTGGGGCACCTCTGAACAGTGCTCAGTCTGTGCCCCCACTGTCCCAAGCCCGCATCTCACCCCCCTCTCTCATTCCAGGGCACAGCGCCCCCCCACCCGAGCACCCCCCAGGTCCTCCGGAGCCCGGCCTGCTCTACGCTGCCCTGGACTTTGCAGAGCCTGGAGCCGCCCCGAGGTCGCTGGAGACCCACCAGGCCCCTGGGGCTGAGACCCTGTACTCAGCCGTCCGGATCCGATAGAGGGGAAGGGCAGGCCGGGGGGACCAAGCTGGATCGAGAGTGAATGGGGATTGGCCCCCAATTTGTATCTGATCTGGAGCCATTTTTTGAACTGTTTCTAATTGCAACAAATGATGACATTTGATGATTTTTTTCTGCTTCTCTCCCCCAGTTTTTATCCGTGGGAGTTTTCACATTTGCGGGAAGTGATGGGGGGACAATAGTAATTTCATAGCACTAGGGGGCTGAGGAGCGGGTGACATGGCTTTATAACCCGACGCCCCAAGAAACTGACCCCCGACTCCAACTCAGATCTATTCCCTGGTGGAATTTTTCTCACTTTTCCCCCTGTAACTGTCACGGACCGTCCGTGTGGATTTGCACACACTTTGCACCTTTGCCAATAAAAATGGCAGCCTTCCACGCCCAGCTTGAGAGGTTTTTGTGCAGGGGCGTCACTGCCCTGAAATGCCTCCTGCTGTGCCAGACGCGCCAGTGGGCCTGATCAGGCCCTATAGAGGCCCGGATCAGGCTTTTGCTGCTGCCAGCAGATGGCCTGGCCCCAGATCCCCAGGCGGGGTTGGGGCCAGATCCCACCACTCCTGGCGGTTGGGTGGAGCCAGATCCGACCTCTGCCGACCCTGGCTGGCCCCCAGGATCCCTGGCGGGGTTTGGGGCTGGATCCTGCAGCCATTGACGGCCGGGCATCAGGTCCCTGGTCAGGGTCAGGGCCAGATCCCACCGCTTCTGGTGGCCAAGGCCCAGGTCCCCGACTGGGGTTGGATCTGGCCGCTGCTGACCCTGGCTGGGCTCCGGGTTCTCGCCTGTGGTCAGCCCCGATCTGGCTGCTGCTAACCTTGTTTTGGGCTCAGGTCCCTGGCCGGGATCAGGGCTGGATCCCGACACTTCCTGCGACCAGGACCCGGGTCCCCAGCCGGGCTTGGAGAACAGGTGCTGGGACTCAGACCCTGTGCCCCATGTTCCCGGTGCCAGTGAAGCCGCTGTTTTTCTGACTCGCTCATCCCTTGTAGCATATGAGCCCCTCCCAGCTGCATGTCTATCGAGGTGACTGACACCCCTCGCATGGTGCGTGGTCTCCCATCCCTCCCACAAGGAGACGTGTTTTCATAGAATCACAGAATCATAGGGCTGGAAGGGACCTCACGAGGTCATCTAGTCCAACCCCCTGCTAAAAAGCAGGACCACTCCCACTAAATCACCCCAGCCAGGGTTTTGTCTAACCGAGCCTTAAATATCTCCAAAGATGGAGATTCTACCACCTCCCTAGGTAACCCTTTCCAGTGCTTCACCACCCTACTAGTTAGAAAGTTTTTCCCAATATCCAGCCTCGACCTCCCCAACTGTAATTTGAAACCATTGCTCCTTGTTCTGTCCTCTGTTACCCTCGAGAATAGCCTAGCTCCCTGCTCTTTGGAGCAACCCTTCAAGTAGTTGAAGGTTGCTATCAAATCTCCCCTCAGTCTTCTCTTCTGTAGACTAAATAAGCCTAGTTCCTTCAGTCTCTCCTCGTAAGTCATGTGCCCCAGCCCCCTAATTATTTTTGTTGCCCTCCACTGGACTCTTTCTAATTTGTCCACATCCTTTCTGTAGTGGGGAGCCCAAAACTGGACACAGTATTCCAGATGCGGCCTGACCAGTGTCGAATAGAGGGGAATTATCACATCCCTCGATCTGCTGGCAATTCTGCCGATTTTATTGGGGCTGGGGGGTATTTTTGCTGCTGTGCTGGGTTTTCATGAGATGTAGCAGGTCAAAGAAAGGCACCTTGTGCTGGGGCCGGGAGCATTCTTCATTCCTGGGCACGGTCGTTCCACCGGCTCTGAGCGACCCCCGGTGGAAGTTTCATCTCTTGAGCTTTTCTGGTGGCAGAAACTCCCGCTGGGTCAGAGGGGCGCAGCCGTGGCTCACGGTGTTAGCTGAGCTGTGCTTTGACGGACAGACCTGAGTGGTGATCAGTGGGTACCCTGTGCAGAGAGTGGGGGGGTGTGATGGGCTCCCAGCAGCCCGCATCAAAAAGCCTGACTAAAATTAAGCTCTATCACATCTACTGCTTCGCCCCCATCCACTAGGCCAGGCACCCTGTCAAGGAAGGAAATGTGACTACTTGGGTCTTGACACATCCATGCTGGCTGGTCCAGGTAACCCTTTTACCCTCCAGGTCAGCAATGGGCTGTTTCATCCGTTGTTCCCTAGTCTTCCCAGGGATCAAAGCGAGGAGCGGAGGGGACTGGTCTATCTGTCTTCCTCTGGGTCCTCTGTTTTCCGAGATGCTGCCTTCGCCCTTCTCCAGCCTCCTTGGCCACCTCCCTGCCACCCAGGGGTTCCCAGAGATCATCCCTAACAGGACTGAGATGACACCAGCTGCCTCCTGATGTCCCTGGGATGAATGGCATTGGGCCCTGCCAACCCAAGGGCATCTGAGTTATCTAGACTCTACATCAGTGGTTCCCAAACTTTGTGGTTTAAAGGCCACAGGTATCACTGTTACTACCTTGAGGGACCCCAGTCTCTGCCAGCAGCCCCCCTCCTCCCTCCTGCTGGAGCTAGAGAGAAGGAGTTCAGCAAAGAGGCTGCCTTCACATTGATCTCCCGACCCCTGTCTGCAGCAGGGAAACTGCAGGTGTCCTGTAGCCCCCTGCACTGCACCTGGTTCCTAGACATGGCTCCTCTTCTGCAGCCAGGGGACTGAAGATCAGTGCTCCTCTTCCTCTGGCTCCAGGGACCCCAGCATGTAGCTACAGAGAGGTGGCTTCGAATCCCGAGACTGATCATGCCTGACCAGGGAAGAGTGTTTCACTATCACTCCCTGACACCCGCCTGGTAACACTGACGGGGCCAGGATCCCAGCCCAGCCGCTGGCCCACGGCAAAGACCAGGATGCAGAAGCTGGCCTTGGAAACCATTAAGCCCAGGCCGATGAGGATCACATACATGATGCTGAGAGAAGCCGGCCCTGGGGAAGAGGCAGGGATAGCGGGTGAGTTCGGGGACCCCTTGTGAAATCTGTCCTCCCAAACCCAGTTGATTTTGGGCCCGAAGGGTGTGGCAGACCCTGCAGCATGGTGGAAGGAAGCTAGTGCAGTGGGGGGGCCCCAATCTCTCCGCATGGGGCATTGGCTCCTTCTGCGTCCCACGGAGATGCTATGTTCACATCCATCGGGGTGTACGGGCATCAGCTGGGGTTGGTCCCCATGGGCCCCTGGGTATGAGGTACTCTGCTTCCCTCCCACTGTCCCCTGGATATGAGGGGACCTTGCTCCCACCACTCCCTCTGGCTAGGGACAATCTGTGCGTAACAGCCGCTCTCCCTCTCTCCCTGCAGTTCGTCCCCTCTGACCTGGCACAGTGAGGTTGGTCCCAATGATATTGCGCCATTGTTCCCATTGGCCGTCCTTCTTCTGCACCCTCACGTGGCAGACGTACACATTGGCGTCTGATGACCTCAGCTGGTTGATGCGGATCAAGGCCGTGTGGCTCCCCTGTGGGTCCCCAACCAGAACGATGCGACCCTGGTAATCCTGGTGGATGAACCCCTCTGTGTGGTTGTAGATGAACTTGCCAAAGAAGCCCCCTCGTCGCCAGTAAACCCGGAGGTCCCCCACTGGCTTGATATCTTGGGGGTAGGTGAAGTTGCAGGGCAGCATGACTGAGTTCCCGGCTTGTGCCGAGACGGAGGGAAGTTGATACACCTGATACCGGGGATCCTGGGCAGTAACTGCAAAGACATCCAGACAGATGAACCCATAATCACAGTCTGACCTGGGGTCCCACCAGGAGCCGAGAGGGTCCCCTAGGGATCTTCCTGACTCTGTGCAATAGTGAAGGCGGGAGGGATTCATATTAATCATTAGCTGTTTGTCTCATGGAAATGCCTGAGACCCAAGATCAGCGCCCCATCATGCTGGGTGCTGTCCAGACCCATCTGAGATCGAGGGGGCCTGTTATCCGTGGGGAACGGGTTCCAGGTATTCTAGAAAATCTGAGATCAAAGCAGCAGCGAAGGAGAGGTGAAGTGGTAATCCAGTCCCAGCGAAGGCAGCGGAGATGCAGTGGTGACCCATGCAGGTACTGCACATTGTGGGGCACGGGAAAGCAATAATCTGCTCCATGCGGGGGGTGAACTAACCATGGTCAGGGGAATGGGCTGGGGTAGCAGGGTTATTCTCATGCCTTTATATAGCTCCGTGGTGGTTGGTCCCCATCTGGGTCCGTGTGCACGCTCCTTGCCTGCCCTACCTATCTCCCCAGATGGGATCCAGATACTGGGACTGTGGGGGTGGATAAGAAGGCAGACTTCATTCTCGTGTGATAGACGAGGAGTCTGGTGGGTGGGGGATCAAGGCTCTATTTAAATGGATACTCAGGAGCAATGTAATTTCTTAGCCTGTGGAACTGCTTGCCACTGGATTTCAGCAGGCACAGATATTAATTGAACTGCTGGTTACAGGCAAAGCAAAAATTACCCCTCCCAGGGTGTTTGGGCTGGGGTATATCGTCTCACCCAGCCTCACAGCTTCAGAGCAGGAGGGAATTTTCCTGAGATCCAGGACAGATCCTCATCATGAGCTTCCTCCCCAGCCTCTGGCGCTGGGCCTGTCACAGACTAGAACCTGGGCTAACTCGGCCTTCCTGCGGGGGTCAAGAGGCCAAGCCCAGACAGGCCCCTGGTGGCAGCAGGAAGCCAGGGGAGATGGGCCCCTGCCCCAGGGATGCATTGCTTGCTGATCACACCCACCTCCACGCAGGATCCCGGTCAGGAGCAGGAGGGCTGGGTTCCCCAGCAGTAGCAACATCTCTGGATGAACAGCCCCCAGGAGCTCCAGCCACCCGCCTTGCAGCCCCCGAGCAGGGTGATAGCGGGACGCGAGCTGGAGAAGAGGATGTTGAAGCTGCTTACGGTACTGCGAGGAGGAAACTGAGGGACCGGGGTGGAGGAGGAACTGGGTAATTGGGCCGAGAGAAGCCCAACTCTGCAGTCATTTCCCTTCCTCTTCCAGCCCCATGGTCAGGGCTTCCCAGCCACGTCCGCCCCCCACAGCACAAGAAAGGCCAGGCACTCGGGTGCAGGGGCCGTGGTTCTTGTGGGGTACAGGTGGATACAAGGGCTGTGCGGAAGAGAGGCTGGTGCAGGACATGGGGAACCCAGGGGGGCCACAAGGGGGCAGGAGCATTGCTACATAGAAGAAAGATTCAGGGCACAGGCCCCTACCCAAACCTAGCCCCCCTCAGGTGCTGGCCCTGACTGGAGCTCGCTGGCTCCCAGCCCCAGACTGAGCCCTGCCTCTAAGCCTGGCTCCAAGCCCTGCCCCAGACTGAGCCTGGCTGGCTCCTGGCCCTGGTACCATCCCCCAAGCCCTGCCCCTATTCCTGCTGGCTCCCTGCCATACTCACCCTGGAACTCAAGGGGCCGATCCCACAGCTGCCAGCCCAAACTGCTCCCTGGCCAGGCCCAGGGCCACATGCAAATTTCCTGCCCCCTGGGCCATGTGTCTGGGCATGCTGCAGCAGGGCGGGAGATTTGAAAAGGCCCAGTCCAGCTCCAGATCCCAGGCAGTGCCAGCCCGTGGCCGAGTGTATCGGAGCCGCATTCACCCCACCCCACCCTGGGGGTCATGTCTCAAGCCAGGCCTGGGGGAGGAGGCCAGCAATGACACGGGTCGATGTATCCCCGGGTGGCCTGACCCTGATCACTGCGCCCAGCATAACTGCGCATCATTGATGGGGGGGGGACTGGAAAACTGGGGCTTCCCGTCGTCAATAGCTATCCTCAGTTATAACAGACCCAGGGATGCGTCTACACTGGCAATTTAGGTCGTCTTAAGGACCCTTAAGTCGACGTAAATTACTCCATGTCCACACTGGGCTTTCGTTAAGTCGACTTAATAACTACCCCTCCTTAGGCGGACGGGGAGTAGCTCTTAAGTTGACTTTATTCAGTCGACTTAATGCCAGTGTGGACGCCTCTGTCCAATGTTAAGTCGACTTAATAAGGTTGACTTTAATTCGACCTACCTTTTTCTCGTGTAGACATACCCCCGGAGTCCTGGTTCCCTGCTCTGACCCACCAGAGCTGGGGAGAGAACTCAGGAGTCCCAGTTGTCACATCCCCGCCCCCACTCCCAGCCCTCTGTGGCGTGTAGTCGTCTGTCATTGTCAGTGGGTGGGGATTTCGCACAGGAAGGGAGATGGGTTTGGCAGCTTCCTCAAATGAGCTATGGTGGGGCAGAGCCAGTAGTGCCAGAGTCTCACTGGGGCCATGAACTGGGAAGTGCTGCTTCTGCTGGCCAGGGGTGAGCTGAGTCCTGCCCCATCCCTGGGGAACAACTGGGGGGGATCACAGAACTGGGGACATGGTCATGTTCCCACTGGCAAGAGCTGAACAGCAGGGGGTGCTGGCTGGGGCTGTATGAAGCACCATGTGTGGGGGTTGGGAGTGCAGGGCCCAGTCCCACCCCCACGCCCCATGCAGCCACCCAGATGTTCAGCCCCAAGCCCAAACCTGGGAGGAGGAGGAGGAGGAGGAGAAAGCCATGGGGCTGGGAGACAAGCGGCTGGCCTGGCTCCCTGCAGTTTGGGGCAGATGGGAGATGTTGAAGGGCCCTTTGCACCTCAGTTTCCTATAAGGACCCCGAGCGCAGGCTATGGGCTATCCCACCTGTGCCGTCAGCTGCAGACGGGACCCTGGGTTGGGCTGTGGGGATGCGTTTGTCTCTCTGGGGGTATTTGCAGTCACTGACGAGGGTCCCTTGTACGAGGTGAACCAGCCCATGTCCGTCTTGGCTCCAGCTGAGAGCTCAGTCACACTGCCCTGCAACTCCACCTACGCCCCCGATATCGAGCCGGTGAAGGACCTCCGGGTTTACTGGCGATAAGGGAGTTTCCATGGCGAGTTCATCTACAACCACACTGAGAGGTTCAGCCACCCGGATTATGAGGGCCGCATCATCCTAGTTGGGGACCCACAGGGGAGCCACACGGCCTCCATCCGCATCGACCATCTGAGGTCATCAGACGCCAATGTCTACCTCTGTCACATGAGGGAGCAGAAGAAGGACGGCCAATGGGAAAAATGGCGCAATATCATTGGGAGCAACCTCGCCGTGCCAGGTCAGAGGGGATGAACCATGGGGGATAGAAGGAGCTGCCACCCAGCACAGACCCCCCATCTAGAGGGAGTGGGGGGAGGCAGGGAGGATATGGATTACCAGGGCAGCATTGTTCTGGTTGGGGACCCACGGAGGAGCCACACGGCCTCGATTTGCATCACCCATCTGAGGATATTGGATGCCACCTGCTATGTCTGCCAGCTGAGAGAGCAGAAGAAGGATGGCACATGGGAACAACGGCACAATGTCTCTGGGACCAAACTCAACGTTTCAGGTGAGAGTCCCCCCAGCCTGGCTTCCCCCACTTCCCCTGCTCCTGCCCTCAGTATCACACCCCCCATGGCTGGAACAGCCACCCACACCCAGCCATGAGACCCTCTCTATATACCTGGCTCCCACTGTGCTTTGTCCCGAATCATAGACTCAGAGAATATCAAGGTGGGAAGGGTCTGAGATCTGTCCGTGCCTAGGGTAGCCACCTAAAAATGCCAAGATCAAGGCAGGCTGCGGAAAGGAGACTAAATTCCCCCAGCACTGGTGGGTGACATTGAAGTCGGACTTCCCAGCCAGCCACAAACACTGCTTCTCATCCCCCTCACTGGTTATCAAGAAACTAACACAAAAATATACTCAGCCCCCTTCAGTGCATTTCAGCCTCTGGCTCCCAAACAGCCACTAAGCTCAGTAAGGAGATAAGTCACTTAAAACTCCACGCTCTTTACCAGAAGGGGTCTCCTGACCCCAAAGGATCAGCCACATTACCTGATCAGTGTGAGTTTGGATTGAACCCAAAATACCACACTGCCAGCCAATCCTTCGGTAACTAAAACTGAAGGTTTATTATTAAAGGAAAGAAACAAACTATTAGAGAGCTGTTAAAGGATTAAAGCAATCACACACATACACGTTCCAAAGGGGCGGCCGTGTTCGTCCAGTTCAGCAAAACCAACAAGGGGTCTGGTGGCACTTTTAAAGATGAACAATATTTGTACACAGCCACAAATGATTTGAAAGTCCATATGTATCAGGTTGTCAGTAGACTTGTGGAGTTTATGGGGGTGGGGGGGTCAGGGCTGGATCCTGTGGCTACTGGCCGTAGGTCCCCGGCTGGGGTCAGGGTCAGATCTCACCACTCCTGGTGGTTGGGTGGGACCAGATCCGACCTCTGCCGACCCTGGCTGGCCCCCAGGATCCCTGGCAGGGTTTTGGGGCCGGATCCTGCAGCCATTGACGGCCAGGCCTCGGGTCCCTGGCCAGGGTCAGGGCCACATCCCACCGCTTCTGGTGGCCAAGTCCCAGGTCCCCGACTGGGGTTGGATCTAGCCGCTGATGACCCTGGCTGGTCTCCGGGTTCCCGCCTGGGGTCAGGCCCGATCTGGATGCTGCTCACCCTGGTTTGGGCTCAGGGCCCTGGCCGGGATCAGGACTGTATCCCGCCACTTCCTGCGACCGGGCCCCAGGTCCCCAGCCGGGCTTGGAGTACAGGTGCTGGGACTCAGACCCTGTGTCCCATGTTCCCGGTGCCAGTGAGGCTGCTGTTTTTCTGACTCGCTCATCCCTTGTAGCATATGAGCCCCTCATGGGATCCCCAGGACTGCAGCAAGCAGCCTTGCACTGCTCTTTTAGCTCAGTGGTTTTCAACCTTTTTTCCTCAGGACCCAGTTGAATAATATCATTTATGCCCGCGCCCCAACAATTGCATCTTTGAGCGATGCATTCCACACTTTTGGCCGCGGCGGCAGAGGGTGTTACAACCCAGTGCGTGAGAGCCTGCAATCCAGTCCTAGGTCCTGACCCTATGTTTGAAACCCACTCTTTTAGCCTCGTGGGAACGTGCTCCACCTAGGTCCATAGAGAGCAGCTCCCTTTGGCAGCCAGCGGGAGGGGAACCATGGGCCACGTTGAAAGGTCCCTCAGGCCACAAGTTGGGAATCTTTAACCTGCTCTTCCCCCATTGGGCCTCGTTCCTGGCTGCCCCTATTCCTCCCTCAATGGGTCAACATTCCTCCCCGCATCCCGTAGGGCCCCATTCCCCCCTTCCCTCCCGCTTCTTGGAAATACCACTTGGTGTGTCTGGTCCCCGCTGCCCAGAACACGAAACGTTCAGCCGGGGGGAGGCCACCAAAGATAGCAGCTGCCTCCCTAGCCCCATGATGGGCACTTCCTGTGTCTTCCTCTCCCTCTCCATATTTGCAGATCCTCCTCGCATGGCCCTGTGCGTGTATGAACACACGTGTGCACCCGCACACCCAGAGAGGGGGGTGGCACCCATCAGTCGGCAGCAGGGTTATAATTGCCCCCCCTTGTGAATTTCCCCACTGCTTAGTGTCTCCCACTGCCCACCCCTCCATTCTGCCCCCCCCCCCAGTGCCCTCTGCCCCACCCCACTGGCCTCATTCTTGCTCTTTGCGGGGTGGTGCAACCCTGTGGGGCTGGGGCCCGGCCAGTCTGGGTCACTCAGGGAGAGGTCAGCGCAGAGGGGAGGGGGCGGTGCAGGGGGCGGGGTCAGTTTAGGGGGCGGGGTCTGTGCAATGGCATAAAAGCCCCCAGCTGCGGCATCTCCGCTCCTGGCGTCAGCGTGGCCCCGATCCTGCCCGGCCATGCCGATCCGCTTCGCCCCGCTGCGCGTCCCGTTGCGGCGCCGGCTGCAGACGGCCGCGGTCCTGCAATGGATCTTCTCCTTCCTGGCGCTGGGTGAGGGCGCTGGGCGATGCTCGTGGGGCCGCCCCCTGCTCTGGGGCAACAGCTGCCCCGGACTCCTGGGTCCCTTCTCTGGAGTGGGGGCTGGAGCCAACCCCAGCCTAGTGACCCCTTGGTGGGAGGCTGACTAACCCACTGCCCTGGTTAGTTAATTGCTGGGACTTGAGTCTCCCCATCCTCCACTTGGGGGTGTCTCTCCTTGGCCCCCTCCTGCCTGCTATGGGGTGTCTCCCTGCCCCCTGCTGGATCTCTGCTTGGAGCTCTGGGAGAGGGGGATGCTGAGACCTGATCCCCCACCTTCTGCAAAGTGCCCTGACTGGTCCCTGCTGCCTTCTCTGGGGGGCTGAAACAGACATGGGTGGGGGGAGCTGTGCCCCACTCTGACCCATGGAATTGGGGTGCCCCTGGCCTCTCTCATATCTTCCAGCTGGGGACTTGGGTCCAATTGGGAGGAGCTAAGTGGCAGCCCCAGTTCGTGGGATGTGTGGGGGAGGAGTGGTTCCTAACTCCCCTCTGCCTGCGCCCAGCCCAGGTCTGCCTGGCCCTGTTCCTGCTCACGCTGCTCAGTGACCTGTGGCTGGTGGCCCTGTTCTATGCTGCCTGGCTCTACCTGGACCGGGAGACCCCGTCCCGTGGGGGGCGCCGGATCCGGTGGGTCCGCACCTGGTCTGTCTGGAGGCACTTCCGTGACTACTTCCCCATCACGGTGAGAGCTAGCAGTCTGGGGGGCTGCCCTGGGGATCCATCTGGGCTCCTTGGGGGGCTGGAGTGGGGGCAGGGGGCTCCTAAGGACTGGAGTGGGCCTGCATCCCAAGAGGACCCTAGCTCCGCTTTGTCTTGTGAGGGGGGGCCCCCGTCTCACCTTTCCCTCTTCTCCCCCAGCTGGTGAGGACGGTGCCCCTGGACCCGACCCGCAATTACCTCTTCGGGTTCCACCCCCACGGCGTGCTGGTGGCCGGTGCCTTCGGCAACTTTTGCACTGAGGCCACTGGCTTCCAGGAGCTGTTCCCGGGGCTTACACCCTATCTGCTCATGCTGCCCTTCTGGTTCCGCCTGCCCCTCTTCCGCGACTACATCATGAGCGGGGGTAAGAGTCTGCAGCGGGGTAGGAGGCCTGGGTTCTCTCCTGGCTTTGAGAGGGGCTGGCCTGGTGGGTCAGAGCAGGGGCCTGGGAGCCAGGACTCCTGGGCTCTCTCTCTGGTGTGGGAGGGCAGTGGGGTCAATGGTTGGCTGGTTGGGGTGTGGGGGAAGAGGACTGGGAGCCAGGACTCCTGGGTTCTCTGCCCAGGCAGCTCAGCCTCTGTTTTCTCTCTGCTTCCAGGTCTGGTCTCTTCGGACAAAGCCAGCATCAGCTACCTGCTGAGCCAGGAGGATGGGGGGCAGGTGGCTGTGATTGCTGTGGGGGGGCCCCCTGAGTCCCTGGAGGCCCGGCCTGGGGCACTGACCCTCCAGATCCTGAGCCGTAAGGGGTTCATCAAGTCCGCACTACAACATGGGTGAGTGAGTTAGGGGTGACTGGGGGTGTGGAAGGGGAAGGGAGCTGTAATAGCATAGGAGGGGGGGCTGAGGAGGATGTGGGGGCCTGGGGAGGGGATTACAAGGTGGACTGTGTGGGGGCTGCAGTGGGGAAGGATTTGGGGAGCAGGGGCTATTGTGGAGTAGGGGGCACAAATTCAGGAGGTGGGGGCAGGGCCCCCCAGAGGACTTAGGGGGCCTGGGGCAGATTTGATATGAGGCCCCCCCTCACTGTTCCATACATACAAGTCATGAGGCAAGGGCCAGGGCAGGGGACCCCTCCATGGTGTGGTCCAGGGCAACTTGCCCCTCTAGTCTCCCTGCTGGGTGGCCTTGGGTGGGGGCATGGATGGGGATCCCCCTGACCCACCCTCTCCCCACAGTGCCGCCCTGGTGCCTGTCTTCTCCTTTGGGGAAAATGAGCTGTTTCACCAGGTGCCAAACCCCCGGGGCTCGCTGGTGCGTGAGGTGCAGGAGCGGCTGCAGAAGGTCATGGGTCTTGCATTGCCCCTCTTCCACGCCCGGGGCGTCTTCCAGTACAGCTTCGGGCTGCTGCCCTTCCGCCGCCCCATCCACACCGTGGGTGAGATGTGGGACCGGGGATCGGACTGTCACCCAGCTCGTGGGGGGGGGGGGGGGTGGTAGCTGGGAGCCAGGATGCCTGGGGTCTTTCCCTGGCTCTGGGAGAGGAGGGGAGGCTGGTGGAGGGAAGGCTGGGCTGGGAGCCAGGACCTCTGGGTTCTCTCCCCAGGAGCGGGTTGGGGTGAGACAGCTGAACCATCCTGTGGCAGGAGGCTGTTTGCTAACAGGAGGGTGTAACTGAGGGGCAGGGATCTGGGAAGAGGCCCCGGATGTTGTAGGGAGAGTTTGGGGATGTCTGTCCCTGTTCCCTAATGACCACCGCTGCTGGTTCAATGGGTGCCTTGCTGGCTGTCCTCCCTGACCCAGCGCTCCCACCTAGCTGAAGGGATTGGGGCTCTTGCCACACATGCAGCCATATGGTGGGGGGGGGGGGGCAGGCAGCCAGCCCCTCTGCCTCTGTGCTACCTGGCTGGTCTCTGCAACAGGCACAGCAAGGAATCAGCGGTGGGGGGGTGAGGTCTGGTCAGCGGAGGAACCCCCACTTACCCAGCAAGTGTCTGGGACTTGGGTCCTGTCTCTAGCCCTGTCTCTTCCCCTAGTGGGGGCGCCCATCCCGGTGCCCAGGACGCCCTGCCCATCACGTGAGGCCATCGACCAGCTCCATGCCACCTATCTGGAGCAGCTCAATCAGCTCTTTGAGGAGAACAAGACCAAGTACGGGGTCCCCCCGGACAAACACCTCAACCTCATCTAGCGGCGCTCCTCCCCAGAGCGCAAGGATGTTGATGGGGGGGGGGGGGGCGGAGTCAGGCCCTGCGTGACTTTGGGGAGCGTGTTGGGGTGGGGGCAGTGCTTGGCCCCTGTGGGGCTGGTTTCATTTCCCCATTCAGGGGGGTGAGACCCTAAAAACTCCAACTCTCTGGGACAGGCTCTGCTCCCTAGCCCCCCTCCTTGCCTCCTAAAGGAGTCCTGCCTGTTGCCTAAATTGCCCCATCTCAGGATGCCTGGTCTCAGCCCCCCTGTTCAGGGGGGGGGGGTGGCTGGCTGGCTGTGCTGTGCGGGGCAGCGACTGCCCTTTCCCCTGCTCCCCCAGGCCCTGGCTTTGCCCCTCCACATCCCTGTTGCAACAGAGGGTGTATTGTGCAACTGCCCTGCAGCTGGGAAATGGTTCCCAGGGCTGTCGGGCAGCATCTACCCTGCCCCCTGTGTGGGGGGTGGGGCTGGTGCCAGCCCCCACCCTGTGTGTGTCTGAGGGGTGGGGCTAGGCAGTAACTCCCCCCTGGGGCTGTGCAATAAACAAATCTTCCTGTGCAATCGGCTGGTGTGTTCTCTGGGGGCTAAGGGCTAGAGCTGGGGGGGGAGGGAGATGTGGGCTAGGTATGTAGGTGAACCCCTTTCTCAGCAGGGGAAGGGCCTCAGGGAGTCGTGGCTGACAGTCCAGCCCCTGCCCTGAGGGGCGCACAGGTGCCAGGTGGGGGAAGGGCCCAGTGTTCCCTCCATCCCCCGGGGGCTAGAGTCCCTCCCTGTTAAACATTTATCCTTCTGCAAACTCAGCCCAGGGCTGGCTGGGCAAAGGGCACCCGCCAGGCTGCTGGGCATTTGAAACAGCCACCCTGGCACGGGCCAGGGGCCCACTGCAGCGGGAGCCTGGGCTCCTTGTTCTCTGGGGGGGTCAGCCCTTTGTGCCCTCTATTTGGCAGTGTACAGCCCCCTGCCCTTGTGGGATCTGATCTCTGGCCGGGCCTGGGGCAGGAAGCAGAGGTCTGAGGCCCTGTGGCCATGAGCTACTTGGCTCCTAGCCTGAGCTTGCTCTCTGGGGCCGGTTCTGCTTTGCCATCAGTTATGTTTTTGGGTGAGCGGTGGGGCCAAGTGCTTCTTGGGGTCTCTATTGAAGCCTGCTGCAGCCTCCGTTCATTACCTGAGCCTGGTTCTTGGGTTACAAGAGGGGGCAAATAGCCCATCTTCTCCCCACATCCTGCTTTCCTAACTCTTCTGGTTACTCCCCGGCCGGGAGCCGCTCTCAACCCTTGGTTATCTTTAGTCCCCTTCTCTGAATCTTTCCCCGACTGGCTCAGTCCCCGGGGGGGGGCGCGAGCAGGGCATGCCTTGAGCACAGGGTTCCCTGCCCCACTTGCGGCAGCTTATGCCCGTCCTGTCCCTCTGGAACACTGCCCTGGGATCCTTGCTAGGGTGGGAGGGTTCTCTCCCAGGCCCAGTTCTGAGCTGGCTGCTGAGCAGGGGAGGAAAGAAAGCACTGTACAGAGCTGCAGCCTGCTCTACTGAATGCTGGGAAACTGAGGCAAAGGCTCATGTGCTCAATTCCACCAGAGCTGGGGAGAGAACCCAGGAGTCCTGGTTCCCAGACCCTGTCCCCCCCAGCTCCAGTTCTTCCCAGAGCTGGGCCTGGAACCCAGGAGTCCTGGCTATCAGCCCCACTCTGTCCTCGCTAGAATCTGGGCGTCTGGCCCAGGCCGGGTCCTGACTGAGTCTGTCGTCCCCCCCCGCCCCCCCCTCGTCTTATCTCCTGCCCTGGCGGTGCCTCATGTTGCTTTGGGGCCAAAGTGCAGTGTCGTGAGTGGGACGTGGATCTGGAGCAGGGAGCAGGCCCCAGGGGCTTGGAGCTGCTGGTGAGTGTCCCCTGACACTGGGGGAGGAGGGAGATGGGGAGGGGGAGGGCAGGGGCTCGGGGGGGGGGGTGTTTCTCTGCGCTGCAGGGTGTTGTGAGAGCTATAACTCCTAGGTCCTGCCCATCTATCCTCCTACCTATCCATCCATCCCAGCCCTCCCCGTATTCCTCCATTGTCCCCCCATGCTTGGCCAGTCTCCTATCCACCCCCGATGCCTCTGTCTCTCCCCACCACCTCTAGGCTCCCATGTTTGTATAGGGTGGGGGGGTGTTTTGTAGGGTAAACACCCGCTGTGCCCCATGTCGGAGCCTATAAGCAGCCTGTGCCCCACCCCAGAGGTGGCTGCATCTCAGCACTGAGTGAGGGGTCCCTGCGTAACTAATCCCTGTGTACTACATCAGTGAGGGGGTTGTGTCAGTGGTGGACAGGGTATCCCTGTGTAACCAGCCACCCCACCCCCACAGGGGGCTGTTTTGCAGGGCTGGGCGTGGGGTACCTGTGTGAAGACACGGCTGCCCGGGCCCATGCTCTGTTCTCTGCCCCGGCCGTGGGCTCCCTCACGCTCGGTTCTCCCCAGCAGGATGGCGGGTGCCCTGAAGAAGCACCTTGAGACACTTAGCGTGTTTCAGTGGGTCCTGACCTTCCTCTTCTTTGGTAGGTGAGGGGAGCAGGGGATCTGGGGGTCTGCGACCATCCGGGGGGGGGCTGCCTTCTGTGATGGGAGGGTCCTCTTTCTGCAGCCCACAAGCCATGCAGGGACTCACTGGAGGCATGGTGCTGCTACAGAAAAAGCTGGGGGGGGGGAGTCGCACCACTGTGCTGTTGTGTCTGGGGTGGGGGCTATCTAGGCAGCACACCCGTGGGCTGCAGTCAGGGCCGGCCCAACCATATAGATGAACTAGGCGGTCGCCTAGGGTGCCAGGCTTTAAGGGGCACCAAATTAGATGGAAGGGAATTTTTCTCTATTTAAAAAAAATATTAATATGTCATCTCTTATAACATGTGGGGGAGGGGGTGCAAAAATCATAGATCGCCTTGGGTGCCAAAATCCCTTGGGCCGGCCCTGGGTTCAATGAAAGCGCATGTGGGGCCAAGGTCGCCCTGCTGCAGGGAAGTGGAGAGTCGGGATGTGGTGGGTGGATGAGGGAGGGGTGGGAGAGCTGCCCCGGCTTTGGGGGCACAGAGGTCTAGCGTTGCCTGAGTGAGGGGCTGCGTTCCTGCCTGTCTTGGCCATTAGCCATGGGTGGGCCTGTCCGCCAGGAACTTACCTGGGTCCCTTTTGAACCCACTAAACTTTTGGCCTCCACAACAGGGTTCCCACAGATCAGTGGTGCATTGAGGCAAAGCATTTCCTCTTGCTCGGATGAAACCCCCGTGTCTGCGTTTCAGCGGATGACCCTGATTCTTGTGTTGTGGCAAAGGGTGAATAATGTGACTTTCCGATTTCCTTTCTTCACCCCAGGCACGATTTCAGAGCCTGCATAGCTGCCCTGGGTCATCTGTTTTATAAAAGACACCGCCATAATCCAGAGGGTTCGCTGTGTTAGGCTCCTCTGGCAAAGCCAAACAAAGGATTCTGTGTCACTTTTCAAGGCTAACATTTATTTATCCCACGAGCTTTTGTGGGTAAAATCGTTTCAGACTCGCCTCAGGTGGAAGCCGTTCTGTGCCCTCGTTTCTTTGATTATCTTTATCACGATACTCATCAGCTTCATGAAACAACTCGCACAGTTTGAATCTCAACAACTTGTTTGATTTGCTGCAATAGTCTGACCCGAACCTGTCACTCACATCACTCGATTTCTCCCCTCCGCCCCCCCACCTGTAGCGTTTCCATTTTCAAGTGTCTGACGAAGTGGGTTTCTACCACAAAAACTCATGCACTAAATACATGTGTCAGCCTTTAAAAGGGTCACAGGATTCAGTGTTTGTTTTGCTGAACCAGACTAATGCGGCTACCTCTCTGGAACTTGTCAATTATCTTTGCTGCCCGTATCTGAGCCTTTTCCAGCCCCCCCTGCCCCACCTTTCTGGAGATGGGGAGACCAATTCTACCTGCAGTATTTGAGGTGTGGGCACACCAGGGACATATATAATGGCATTGTGACATATACCATCTTATTTTCCATCCCTTCCTGAATGGTTCCTAGCATTCAGTTATTGCTGCACATTGAGCAGCTGTTACCAGAGAATTGAATCCAATCCAGCTAATTTAAACCCCACCGTTCTGTGTGCACAAGTGGGATTATGTTTTCCAATGCACATTACTTTGCATTTTGCAATGCTAAATGTCATCTGCTGCTTTGTTGCCCGGTCACCCAGTTTTGTGAGCTCCCTTTGTGACACTTCACCGTCTGCTTCAGACGTAACTCTCCTGAGTGAATTTGTCTCATCTGCAATCTTTTCCCCTTGCTGGTCATGCCCTTTTCCAAAATATATCCAGTGTTGACCGCAGTGGTTGCAGTATAGGCCCCTGGGAAACCCCACTATTGACCTCTCTTTATTGTGAAAACTGACTACTTATTCCTACCTTTTGTTTCCTCTCTTTTAACCGGTTACTAATCTGGAAGAGCATCCCTCTTATCCCAGGAGAGCTTACTTGCTTAAATGCCTTTGGTGAGGGATTTTGTCAGAGGCTTTCTGAAAGTCCAAGTACACTATAATCACTGGATCTTCCTTCTCCACACATTTTTTTGACTCCCACAAAGAATTATAGTAGATTGGTGAGGCGTCATTTCCAGTCACAAAAGCTTTGTTGTTGACTCGTCCCCAACAAATTGTGTTTGTCCCTGTGTCTGATACATTCTGTTCTTTGCTATCATTTCAGCCAGTCTGCCTTGTGCTGATGTTAGGTTTCTGGGTCTGTAATTGCCAGGATCGCCTCTGGGGCTTTTTTAAAAGATTGGTGTCATATTAGCCATGGGTCAGTCATCTGACTGATGTGACAGGTTACACTCCACAGTTCCTAGTCTTCGAAGTTTCATAGCCGAATTCCTGCCTCATGCTTGGGGGAGCCCATCTGGACTACGGACCTGTTGCTGTGTAATTTATCCATTTGTTCCCAAACTCAAACCTTGATCTGGGCCAGCGACTCAGCTCTGTCCTTCCCCTGCTTCCCCATAGGTGCTTTCTTCACGTCCTTATTGCTTTACTTGCTCTTCACCCGCCTCTGGGCCGTCTCCGTGCTGTACTTCGTGTGGTGGGTGATTGACCGTGACACTCCAGAGAGAGGTGAGTGCCTCCCTAGCTAACCTGTCCCCTCATCCTGATGTGGCCCGCTGGCCCAGTCCCTAGCTCCCATCACCCCTTCTCTTTCCCCCCAGGCGGGCGGCGCTCAGACTGGATGCGAAGATGGCGTGTCTGGCAGCATTTGTGTGATTATTACCCTATCAAGGTACCAGGGGCTGGGCAGAATGGTCAGGAGGGCATCTGCCAAGCTTGGGAATGGGGCATGCGGCCTTTTCCCTCTGGGGGGGCTGGGTCCCATCTGGGCATGTCTTCCTGGCAAGATGGGTATGGGCTGACTGGGACTTTGGGGACAGAGGCTGCCCATGAGGGGATGTGAGGCTAGAACCGATGGACATGGGGGCAGCAATAGGGATGGGACAGCGGAGGTGGGATGGGGGGGCACAAGGGAGTTTGGGGGCACGAGGAGTTAGGCAGTGGGGCTGGGACAGGGAGGGTGTGGGGAGAAGGCTGGGGTGAGGGGATGTGAGCAGAAATGGAGCAAACTGAAGCGGGGTGTGGGGGGAGAACTAAATACTCAGCTCCCCCAACTGTCTGTCTGACCTTTTCTCCCTTCCATCTTTCCCTTCTCCCCCCCCCACCGTCTTGCCTCTCTCTCCAAATGATCAGTCTCTAGCCCCCCATGCAGCTCCCCCCACATCCTGCTGCCCTGTCCTGTGCTGACTCCTCTGCCCCACGCTAATCCCTCCACGACCCCCTGGCCATGCATTGACCACTTTGCCCCATGCTGACTCTGCTGCCCTTCAAGGACCCCTCAGCCCCTTCCTGAATCCCACCCCCTTCTGGCACAACCCCCCACTGACCTCTGCCTCCCATTGCAGCTGGTGAAGACAGCAGCTCTGCCCCCCGACCGCAGCTACGTGCTAGGCTCCCACCCCCATGGCATCATCTGTGCTGGGGCCTTTGCCAGCTTCTGCACCGAGGGCACCGGCTTCTCCCAGTGCTTCCCTGGCCTCCGGCCCAGCCTGGCTCTGCTGGCCGGCCTCTTCCATCTGCCCATGTACCGCGAGTACATGATGAGTGCCGGTAAGAAGGGCAGGGACGGGGTGGAGTGACCCAGAGACCCCCTCAAGTGGGAGGACACAAAGATGACTCTGGGGAGCGGGGGGAAATCTGTATCTTCCCCCCCATGGCTATGTTGGGGGGGGGAATCACATCCCTATGGAGAATGGCCCTCCTACCCCCCCATAGGTGTGAGGGGTCTCTCAACATTAGGGGGAACTGGATGGCCGCCTGACTCTGCCCCTCACACTGGCACAACCCCCCAATCTATAAAGGTTTTGGGGGGCACTTCCTGCACCCACCCCTCCCTGGGAACTTCCTTCCATGTCCTCAGGCCTCTTACCCGCCTCAGTGTGGGGGGGACACCAGTCTGCTGGGGGGGCAAGGGTGTTGTGGGATGGAGGAGGGGGAATTGCCCCCCAGGACTCCCCCAGATCCCCAGCTCACTGTTTCCCACACTGCCCCTCCAGGGATGTGCCCCGTGAGCCGCGCCAGCCTGGATTTTCTGCTCTCTCGGCCTGGCAATGCTGTGGTTATCGTGGTGGGGGGCGCAGCTGAGTCCCTGAACTGTGCCCCTGGGCTGCACTGCGTCACCCTGCATCGCCGCACCGGCTTTGTGCGTCTGGCGCTGCAGCATGGGTGGGTGCCGGTGGGGGCGGGGGCGAGTGTGGAGGGAGGGGTACTTGGGGGGCAGGGGCGAGGCTGGATGGGTGGTACGGGGGTGCGGTTGGATGGGAGGGTATCGGAGGGGGCAGGGGTGAGGCTAGATGGGTGGGTATCGGGGGTGAGGTTGGATGGGTGGGTGTTGGGTGGGCAGGGGCGAGGTTGGCTGGATGGGTGGGTACTGGAGGGGGCGGGGGCGGGGGCGAGGCTGGATGGGTGGATCTGATCTCTTGAGGACTGGGCACAGGGCGCTGGGCCTGGCGTGGGTGGGTCAGGGCACAGCACAGGTCCTGGCTGGGCACCCTGAGTTGCTCGGACACCTGTCTCCTGGCAGGGCGGCCCTGGTACCCGTCTATTCCTTTGGGGAGAATGAGATCTTCCAGCAGCTCATCTTCCCAGAGGGCAGCTGGATCCGGCGGCTCCAACTCCGCTTCAAGGACCTGACGGGCTTCGCGCCTTGCCTCTTCTGGGGCCGGGGGCTGCTGCCCTTCCCCTCGCCCGTCACCGTCGTGGGTGAGCAGAACCCGGGCCCAGGGTGCTGGCAGGGAGGGGCGGTGCCAGGCTGGATGGCCTCTGCAGCGCAGCTGGCCGGGGGTGACCTCAGCCCCCTGCTAGCTTCCCCTGTCTCTTCACAGTGGGGACTCCCATCCCGGTGCCACGCCGCCCCTTCCCCACGCCTGAGGAGGTCGCTCACTACCACGCGCTCTACGTGGCGCAGCTGCAACAGCTCTTCGACCAACACAAAGTCAGCTGTGGGGTGCCAGCCTCGTGCCAGCTCACCGTCATCTAGGGACCCTGGCCGGGCTCCCGCACCCACGCCTCCGACTCCTGCGGCCAGATGCCTGCACCCACCCCCAGCTTCCTACTGGCTCACCGGCATCGGGGAACCTCTGGATGGACATGGACACCCTGCCTGGACTCTTCTACTCCTCCCCACCCCACAGCTTCCTGCTGGCTCATTGGGGTCTAGGAATCCCTGGCTGGACCTCTGCACCCAGCGTCGTGCCAGCTCACCATTGTCAAGGGATGCCCAGATGAATGTGGGCACCCGGCTTGGACTCCTGTACCCCTGCCTCTTGCTGGATCTCTGCTATCCAGGGACCGCCTGGCCTCACACATGGACCTCTCCCCCTGCCAGCTCCCCATCTAGGGACCTCCAGATGGAAATGGACGCTCTGCTCCAACTCCTGTGCTCCCCGCCAGCACACCATCATTTAAGGAGCCCTGGCCAGAACTGGGCACTCTGCCCGGACTTTTGTGCCACTCCCATCTCCCACTGGTGTAGCATCGTCTCAGCACCCTGCCGGCCCCTGTGTCTGCCTTTGTCCTCCTGCCAGCCCAGTGTGGTCTAGGGGTCCCGTCTGGACCCTGCTGGGTCCTGTGCCCACCCATTGGCTTCCTGCTGGCTCAGCATTGTATGGGGAGCCCTACTCAGATGCTGACACCCTTCCACGACCCCTCCACCCTCCCGCTGGCTCAGCGTCACCTATGGACCTGCCAACCAGACCTTTGTACCCACCTTCACGCTGGCTCAGCACCTGCTGGCTGGATCCTCTCCCCCCCACCTCCAGTGTCTCCTGCTAGCTCATTGTTAGCTAGGGACCCCTGACCACGGCTGAGTACCCTCCCTGGACCCCGCAAGGTGCCCCCCCCATCCTCCCACTGGATCAGCATTGCCTGGCGGGGGACTACACGAGTTCCTGCACCCACAGGAGCCCCCTGCACCCCCCACCAGCCAGCTCAGCATCTGGGAGAGGCCTTCCCCCCGCCACTCCCTGTCCTTCTCCCCCGTGGCGCCCTGCCAGCTCAGCCCTCTGCACCCCACTTGTGCCTCCTGCGCCCCTCCCTGTCCTGACAGTGCAGCATCAGCGGGGGTCCCTGTGCACCCCCCACCCACAGGGCTTAACCTGGGTCCCCACATTGTCCCGACCCCACAGTGGGGTGGGGGAGGAGCCGATTTCTGCCCTAAATAAAAGCCGGGAGAGTTTATACAGCACCTGAAGCCTGGGGGCTTTCTACACCTCCACCAGCCACACACCCCAACTTGTCCGTCCTCCCCCCCCCCCCGACTGAGAGCCGGGCCCCCTAGGGTGGGCGCTGCACAGGCCCCCCAGGCTGAGATTGCCCCCCCATTATGCCAGGAAAGGTCCTGGCTGACATTGATGGGGGGGAGGAGGCAAAATTGGAGGGAGCCAACCACAGAGCTCCCCCCCCACTGACTCACGGGGGGGGGGGTGGATTCCTCTATTGGCACAAGCACCTGCTTCTCCCCCAAAGGGGCTGAGTCGCGGGGGCGGGGGGCCTGCTGCTTTGCGAGTCGTGGAAATTTCCGCTGGGTGCCTGTCTCCTGGAAGAGTCCGTGGGGGAGGAATGGGTGGGGGTGCACCAGATTTACCACCTGCCTGCTCCGGATGCCTGGGTCCCTTTCCCTTCATGCTCCAGGCTCCCCCGCAGCTCAATGCACCGGACTCGGGGATTCCCCCCCTTGCAATGGGTTCCCCCCACAATGTACCAGACCCGAGATCAACCCCATGCACTAGATCCCTGGCTGCTACTCCTGCACCAGCCAACCTCCCAAATTGCTGCACTACCTGAATCATTCCCCCCCTCCCCCAGTAAAAAGGACTGGGGTGTTGGGGGGGCTGGAAAATGGAAAAGCAGGAGGTCGCTGGGATTTACCGGGGTCCATCCCAGGAAAAGAAAGCGGGAGGCACCGCTGGGATTCGAACCCAGGATCTCCTGTTTACTAGACAGGCGCTTTAACCAACTAAGCCACGGCGCCGCGTGCTGAAATCAGCCCCGGCTCCAGAACCCACAGCTACTAGCTGTCGGCTGGGGCCGCCCCAGGGCGCATGTGTCGGGCAGAAAAAGGCTGGGGGGGGGGGGGGGCGGAAGGAGTTTGCAAGACGTGCATGCATCTACGTTGTGCAATGGGACAGGTTGTCCTGGCGCGAATGCCACCTACCGCCGTGGGGCAGGTTCCATAGGGTGAATGCCCCCTCCCGCCATGGGGCAGG
>ML686096.1:31289-46885 GCA_007922175.1 Pelusios castaneus
GGGGGGGCGGGGCTTAGCGCCCCCTTTATAGCTCGCCGCTGCGCCGGGATGCCGGGGGGGGGGCAGGACCGCGACAGACCTGGAGGAGAAGCAGCTCCGGACCCGGCTCCATCGCTCCCACCCGCCGCCTGCTGCACCTGGTAGGGCCCCCCCACCCCTGCCCTTGGGGGCCCGGGCCCCACTTGGGGAGCGCTGTGCCCTCTAAGGGTCAGGCTATTTACCGGGGAGGGGCGATCCGTGGGACACAGCCCCCCATGGGGATTATTGGGGGAGGCTCGAGGAAGGAGTGGGGATGGGGAATGTGTGGGGAGGTCTCTGGGGGGGCGGGTGTCTGTGCCTTGTGTTTCCAGCTCTACCTGCACCCCCCGCTAAGATTCACTCCCCCCCCCCGCTGCTGCCCCCTCGCACCCTCCCTCTTGGTTGGGGGACCTGCCTTATTCCTATACCTGGGTCCTTCTGGGTGTCCCCAGCCTGACCCAGGGAGAGGGCAGGAGGGGCCAGATTTTCCCCCCTTCCCCTGGAGACAAAGTCGGGGGGGGGGGTATGTCCCCCCCCTCCGGCGCCCCCCCCCCACACCCCCGGCCCCCCCCCCCCCCACCTGTCCCAGAATCCCCCCATCTCAGCCTGGCTCCCTGCAGTCTCCACACCATCTGGCTCTCCCCAGGGTCCTCCCCACCCCTGTCTCTGTCCCTCTCCCACTTTCATTATTTAACTCATTGTTTCCCAAACCCTTGGTAAGGAAACACCCAGAGATTTTTGGGGCAGAAGGTGTTGGTTTGGTTTCCCCAATTTCAGAATCCCCCCTCCCACTTTCCTTCCTGGCTGCTTCTATGGCCTTGGGCCTCCTGAGAGGAACCTGAGTGCTCTCCTGGCCCCACACCCAGCCCCTCCTTTCCCCTAGGGCAGTTCTCCCCACCTCTCATCCCACTAGACAGCCAACCTGGCCCCATGCTGGGCACCCAGGAGTAACCGGCCAGCTAGATGTCAGGCGTGTGGGCAGCCCCTGGGTAGCTGGAGGGGCAGGAATTGGGGCAGCTATTCCATCGAGTCCTGTTTAAATGTCATTCAGGCTGCAGCCCCCTTCCTGTCCCAGCCGGGGCCAGGGCTCAGAGGAACAAGGTCAGACCCAGACAAAAGCTCTGATGCCAGCGCTGTGCCCAGCTATTTCTGGCCAGCTGCCGGGCTTCTTGACCTTTGCTTCCCGCAGAAGGCCGGTGTCCGGTGTCCAAGATCCCCTACGGGCTAGATCAGCACGAGACCTGCTGTCCCAGACCCTGCCTAGTGCCTGGGGGTAATTCTGGGGCCAGCTGGTGAAGCGACTCTGCCCCCTGACCTACTCTGGGGACGGCATGGAGCCAGGCTGAGAATGGGCACATTCCTGCCCAGGCCACGGACTGCACAGGGGCATAGGCCCTCCGCGATCCGCCCAACCCCTGTTCAGCCAATGACTTGGCACCTGCATCCTCACTCCAGGCAGCAGACACCTGGCTCACACCCGATTCACGTCCCCTTTGCCCTGAGGAACAGGGCTCTCTGCCCCAGTCCTGCCGAATGGGTCGGAGGCTCGTTATCACTTATTGTGGCTGGGCCGTTTAATTACATAATAATTGGGTCAGCCCACGGCCCAGTCCCCAGCTGGTCGAGGGGCGAAGCTGGTGCAGTCCTGTGAGGATTGAATGAGTGATCTCTTTCCTGCACCAGAGACGGGGATGTGCTGCCTTCCCTCTGGGGGCCAGCCAGGCCACCTTGATTCACTCTCGGCAGGCCCAAAGTGCAGTCTGGCCAGCTGGCGACCCTGCCTGGGCAGTGGAGGGGTTTAAACTTGGCTGTGTGCCAGCAGCTGAGGGCCCCCCTTTATAAAACCATCTCTGGGGGTTCAGCCACTCACCCCCATCCCTCTGACTGTGGCCTTCCACCTCCCAGAGCACCGCAAGGCAAACATGTCTTCATTTACACACACACACACACCCCTTCTCCAGGACGTCTTAAGGGGAGTCTTTGCTCCTTAAGTGATCCAGAGTCAAACCCCTTCTCAAGAGCAGAACTAGGGTTTGGACCAGGATCTCTACATCCTTGGGACACGTCCAAACCAGCAGCTGTTTTGTGGGGCACGAGGCTCCCCTGCAGGCCCCTGGCTGGGGAAGGGGAGCAGAGTTAAGTCCTAAAGGCCAGGCGTGACATCCCCTTTACATCAGCGTCTCCGCATAGCAGCTTGGGGGGGCTGGGTTGTGCGGCCCCCACTCTTAGGTGCCTGTTTATCCCTCTCCCTTGTCTGGGGACCCTCAGATGCTCTGAGGATGGCTGATCGGATTCAACTCCGCCAACGGCTCAGGCTCCCTAGCTACCATCTACCCTCACTGCAGCATCGTCCCCTGGGTGATGGGGGACCCCCCTGCTGGAGCTGAAGGCTGTATTCCTGCACTGTTTGTGCCTTCTGTACATTGACCATGGAGCCACTGTGTGCTGTCCATTGCCGGCCTTGGGCGCCCAGGCCAGGAGTCTGCGCGATGCTGGGGACCTCTGGGCTTGGTGCTGAGGACTGAAGCCTATCAGTCCTGGCCTGACCCAGGCATGGAGGACATCCTAAAAGTTGTTCCCACTGGGGCACCAGTGCAGGACTCATAGGAGGGAGAGCCAGGCACTGGAAAAGAGAAACTAGTGGAGGGAAAGCATCTCCCATCTGGAAATAACATCAAATAGCTTGATGTGTGACATGATCCAAGCCAGGCAAACGAGGAATCTTGTGGCCCTTTTAAAGAGCAACACATTTCTTTATTTCCTGATCATGCGATGAAAAATTTGCCCTTTAACCAGCCACAGAAGTATCCGGCCCACAGCATAAAATGCATCACCAGGCCTGACCGTGTCCCAGCTGCCCGCACATGGCGCATCCGTCACCGCAGGCAGTTGACATTGGGTTCGGGAGCTTTCTGCCAACGTGGGGTGATTAAGACACCCGACAGCTTTTCAACACTCGGTGACGTGGAAAAGTTGCCCTCCTTCCGGCATCTCGGGCCACCACACGACGCACCTAACATGGCAGTCGTGACGTCTTTCTCACCGAGGGCTCCCCACGCAGCCCTTCTCTCCATGCTCCCTGACCCTGCTGGTCCCCCATCTCTGCCCCTTAATAGGTGACCGCGTTCTGGTTCTAGCCAGGCTCTGGGTATACGACAGGGAGCTGCGAGTTGCCAGTGTGACCCTAAGGGGTGCAGCATCAAGCCTACAGGCCTGTCCACGTCACTATCCCCTGTCCCCAGCCCAAAGTAGACTGTGGAGTCCAGATGCAGGGTGTGTATGGGGCAGGTGGGTGCACGGGGAGATTAGGTGTGGAAGGGCTGTATGGGCGGGTGAGTGGATGGACATGAAGGTGGAAGATCCAGGATTGATAGGAAGGAGGAATGAGATATTCCAGGGCTCAGAATTAGGGCGGGTGCCAGACGGGCTGGGGCTAGGGTGGGTGGGGGCGAGATAAGACTGTGGAATGGAGCTGGGGGAAGGGAACTGGCCTGACCAGTGTGGCTGTGTCAAGGGGAAAAATGGGATGGGGCCGGTGCTGCCAGCCTGGGGGAAGGAGCCCAGAGAGTCCCAAGAGAGGGGGTGAGGCACACCCACCCTTCCCCCCACTCCAGCCCATTGTGATGCAGAGAAAGACCAGGGGGCCAGGCCTGAGAAACAATGTAGCCACCCCCACCTCCAGCTCCACCCGGCTCTTGGCGTAGCCCCCATGGCCCTGGTGACCGCAACCGGCATTGCGGGAGTCATGGCCGCTCCCCTAGGAGCCGGGCATCAAATGCCAGGCAGGGACCAGCGCTGGGCCCAGCTTCACCTGGGTGGGGCAGAGGGTGGGGGGGATGGACGGATACAGGGGTGTGAACAGAGGTGGAGGATAGGTCAGGGTGGGGGAAGCTATATGGAGGGGCCATGAATGGGGGGGGGGGTAGATTGATAGAGGGGTGGATGGACAGGTACAGGGTGTGAATGGGACCGAAAGGATGGATACAGGGGTGGGGGGATGGATGGAAGGGGTGTGAATGGGGTGGGTGGACAGGTACAGGGTGTGAATGGGACCGAAAGGATGGATACAGGGGTGGGGGGATGGATGGAGGGGGAGTGAATGGGGTGGATGGACAGGTATGGGGTGTGAATGGGAGTGAAGGGATCAATACAGGGGTGGGGGGATGGATGGAGGGGATGTGAATAAGGAGGGGGTGGATAGATAGATCCAGAGGTGGGGGTGGACAGGGGCATGAATGGGGACGTGGGAAGGATGGAAACCCCTCACCCCATGCCAAGGACGGCGAGCCAGGGCTGGGATGAATATTTCAGGGGGCAGCCGGTCGGGTTCCCGGGGCAGATGTTTCCATCTCACATGGTTCCGCTAGCCAGGAGCAGCTCTGGGGCCCCAACTGCATCAGGTTTCCTTTAATATTAATGGCCAGTTCCCAGCCTGGTGAAACCAGAGACTGCCCCCGCCCCTCCCAGGCAGTGTCCGCTCCGTGGCGACTCCTGCATGCGGGTGTGGGGGCAGGATTGGGCTGGCAAAGGTTGCAGCTGCAGATTAGGAGTGAGGGGCATGGGCAGAGCTGGCGGGGGGTACCCCAGGGCCGGCAGAATGAGGGGAACTGTGGCTGAGGACTTGCACCCGGCTTCCCACCCCCGCAGAACCTCACTGGACACAAAATTAACTTTCACGTCCTTTCACTTCCTCTCTCAGACCTGTGTGGCTCCTGAACAGACCCCCAGCTCCAGAAGTGGCCGCATCTCCACGCCAGGCAAGAGAACCCCGCATAACCAGCCATCCTGCCCCAGAGGTGGGTGCATTTCAGTGGCAGGCCAGGGTCCTGGTATAACGTCACCCACCCCAGAAATGGCTGCATCTCGGCGCTGAGGAGTGGGCTCCCTGTATAAATGGTTGCATTTCAATGACTGACCCAGCTGTTCTCAGTGCTGGTGAGAGCGCGGATGGGGGGAGACATGAATGGCATTCCCCTCACCCCTGGGCTGTTTCCTGGTATTTCTCTCTCCCAGCAGCAGCTACGCTAGCTTGGCACCATGAAGCTGGAGAACGGGCTGAGCAGTGACCCGCAGCTGCAGTTCGTGGTGGCGACGGAGAAGGAGTTTGAGGAGATCTTGGCCATGTCCCAGGGCATCTACGGGGGGCTGGACTACCTCCCGAGCCGCTACCACGCCTGGATCCGTGAGCCCAACCGCACCGTGGTGCTGGCCAAGAGGAACGGCGAAGTGGTAAGGGGGGAGTTGGGTTGGGCAGTGCCCACGGGTGCAGCACTGGAGCCTGAGGGTTACCCGCCCCCAGAGCTAAGTGGATCAGGTGAGGAGTTTCCATGAAAACAGCCCCCTGTGCCTCAGCCCACTGGCAGCTACAGCTTAGCACCAGGTGAGACGACCTTGTATAACCAGTTACCCCACTCCAGAGGTAGCCGCATTTCACACCGAATAAGGAATCCCTATATAAACAGCTGCCGGTCCCTGAGGGAGGTGCATCTGAGGCCCTGCTATCCCCTTCACCGTTTAGCTTGCAAAAAGCTGCTCCCCCCAGGCTGTGCGCATTCCAGAGTTGCAATTCCCCCCCAGCAAGGCCCCTCCCTCTGCCCCATTTCTTGTCTCCCAGCGGGTTGACGCAGTTTCTGACCTGCTTTGAGGCGGCAGGATCGACCCGCTCCCTAGCTGCTACAACTCAGCATCGCACTGACATCAGAGCCAGAGTTGGGTGCATGGCCCACAAGCCCCAATCCTGTTCCCTGCCCTGTGCTGTGGTTTCGGGTCTTGCCCCCAGCCAGGCCTGACCCTGAACCGTTCACGGAAACGTTCCAGAGCCACGCTCTGCCGGGAATGACCTGAACATGGGGAGGCCCTGGAAATTGGCGACATGGGAGCAAATTTGCGGTTACACCCCATGCTCAGCCAAGGGAAGGGAGGGGAGTGGGTGGGGGCTGTCCAATGGGAACCAACCCGATGTTGAATTCTTGCAGGGACTCTGGGGCTTTCTTTGACTCCCAGCCACTGGGGTAGCTTGTGAATGAGGGAAATACGGTGAAATTTGCCCTCTAGTCACATGGAGTCTGGTCATGCCTCATACATAGCCTGGACCAGGCCCCTTCACGCTGAGCGCTGTAGAGGCTCCGATTGAGATTGTGGCTCCCTTGTGCCGGGGGCTGGCCGACCCTGAGTGAGATCGGGGCTCTGTCAGAAACCGCTTGGACCAGTCGCAGCCAGACCAGAGTCAGGAGGGGGGTGGGACAAAGCAAAGGCAGCCCAGGGAGCTGGCTGGGGGGAGGTCAGGCCACGTGAAGCCCATTACCATCTTCCAGCCAGGCAGACGCACAACCCTCAGCAGACAGGAGGCTTTTATACCTGCCCTGGGAGCCCCCCTAGGCCTGCCCCCGGCTGCTGGATTGGCTGGCGCCTGGTGCAGGAATGACTCATCCCCGCCTGTGGCTTAATCAGGCACTAATTAAGGGATGACTCATCGCCACCCCCCAATCTCTCATTGTGCCAGGTGCAGCACAGACCCCGAGATCAGGTTCCCCCCATTGTGCCAGGCGCTGCACAAACCTCCCCCGAGATCAGGGCCCCCTGTCCTGCCGGGCACCACACAAACCTGGCCCAAGATCAGGGCCCCCCATCGTGCTGGGTGCCACAGCCCCAATGGAAACAGGGTAGATTGATTTAAATCATTGATTTTATTCAGTTTTTCCATTTGTACTGGAGTTATTTTCCTATCAGCTGGTCCAGTCGCAGGGGTTGATCCAGCCCTGAACCGAGGGTGCTATCCAAAGCACTAACTAGTCTGTGGTCTGTCTGTGTGCCATGCAGGAGGTTGCACTGTTCCTCTTACATTGACTGAAGGAACTGGGTGGCTAAGTACTCACAGCCGCCTATGAACTGTGCAGTTTAGGTTGGAAGCTGGTGCCGGGAGACTTGCCCATTTACTAACGCAGTCACTTTTTGCTCGAGAATTCGGCCAGGCTGGGAGCTGCAAGTGAAACAAACAATTTACTTTATTTAACCAAACAACCTTCAGCAGGTAGATCAGATGATGGGCTCTTATCAAAAGCTCTCTCACCTTCATGATGCAGTGGATTATTAAACTGAGAGATTAACATGAGTCAGCCAATTAAACCCATCAGGCTGGAAAAGTTTGCAAAGGGGTCACAGTGAAAGTGAACAGCACGAAGTTCCAGGCGCCTGAGTCGTGCACACACGAATCCGTCACCTCCATTTCATGCGCTGGTCGCTTGTGCTGTTTGCCAAGCTTCACCTCGCCCTCGATCTCATCTTTGACTCCAGGGGTTTGATGGGAGAGCCTGGATTTTCCGCACGTTTACTGGAATGTTTATGAGCTAAGAAAGACGTCTTGGCCTTAACCTGTTTTGTATTAAATTCATTCATTTGAATTCACTTTCCTTTTCTTTACAAAGAAAAACTTATTACAACTGAAGTAAGATATAAAAATTGACAATTTACATTAAAAAAATCCATTAAAAAAAAAAGATTTTTTGTCCTCCCTGCTCTAAGATCAGGGTCCCCAATGTACTGGGGGGGGGGGGGCTGTATGGATGCCCCCCCAACCCAGTGTGGGACCACCAGTCCCACTTCCCCATCTGGCTGCATCTCTACCATGGCTAACAAATTTATTTATCTCATGAGCTTTCATGGGAGAAAAGTGGGATTTTTCCCACAAAAGCTCACGCGATAAATAAATCTGTTAGTCTTTAAAAGTGCCACAGGACTCTGTTTGTTTTGCTGACCTAGACGAACACGGCTACCCCTCTGGAACTTGTCTACCATGGCTGTTTTGGTTTCATGCTGGATTCTCTCACCTAATGGTTTTTAATTGCCATGGGGGGAGCCCATCTCCACCCGATGACAGGGGTCAATCAAAGCAAGAGAGAGAAGATCTGGGAGCCCCAGATTCTTACTGGCTCTTTGTGAAGCCATGATCTGGGGAGAATGTCTCTAGTCCACCAGCCTCTCAGGTCCCCATCAATGGGGCCAGTGTGTTTCCCTTCAGCCTCTTTCTCTATTGATTTGTGCACCATCCAAATCACCACCCTCCACCCTTTGTTCATGAAAGCAGTGATCCAGGACAGCCATGCCCACACTCCAGCTGGCACGCTCTGAGCTAACCTGGTGCCTTTCTGCTCCCCCTCCCAGATTGGGCTGCAGTCGGTCTTTGTCGTGGACGCTGGGGAGACGGTGCTGGTGGAGGGGCTGCGCGTGGCGCCCTGGGAGCGGGGCCAGGGTGTGGCAGGCGTTCTGCAGCGGTTCTGTGCTGAGCTGGTCAAGCAGAAGCATCCTGACGTGAAGGTGTCGCGACTGACGCGGGACGATAAGCTGGGCCCCAAGGAGTTCAAGAAATACCGGGTCATCACCAAGCAGGTAAATATGGTAACATTGAGCTGGGGCGGGGGAGGCAATATTAGGAGTATTACAGTAGGACCCAAGTGGGGCGGGGGCTCACATGAGACCCTGCACAGGTGACCCACCCCCGGCTAAAAATGGGGCCTGATGGTTCTGGGCACCACAAGTCCCCGCACAGCGATAGGCCGCCTCCCTAGATGGAGAATGCATCTCCCCACGGACAGGGAAACTGAGGCCCAGAGAGTCACAATGACTTGCGCCAGGTCACACAGAGTTGCAGAAAGAAGCCAAGAGTCTCAGAACAAGCCACAGAACCCAGGGGTCCCGGACCCCAGGCCCACTGCGCTCACCCCAAACCCAGCCACCCTCTCTCAAGGGGACCTGCTGTGTGTGGTTCTGGGGCCCACCCTTTGAAGTCTGAGGGATTGGGGAAAGGACTCTGAGGGCCGGGGCCCAGTGGAAACCTGCTGCAGTAGCTCCCTCCAGTTCTCCCAAGAGACGGGCGTACAGGGCACTGGTGGGAGTCTGGCCACCCCTGCCTGGGGACAGGTGGGTTGTGGGGCTCTCAGCCAGCTGAGACCAGGTCTTGGAGCAAAGGGGGAAATGATGGACCCTGGGACGGATCGTCTCGCCATTGCCTGGAGTCTCTCCAGAGAGCCCAAGGGTCTCAGGCTTCATCCAGCACACATTGGGACCGGGCAGGATGGTCCATCTAGGGCACATCTGCCCATCACCCTGGTATCTGCGTCTTGTGAAGGTCATCGCTGCTGACCCACTTTCCCCAGCCACGTGAGTCGGCCAAGCGGCGCTGGGGGTGGCTGGGGAGTTAGTTCAATTAGTGAAATCGAGTTGTGTCCCATGATACTGGAAGATGAAATGGAGCTGCAGTCACAGGAGTGGGGGCGGGGGTACCCGGACTCCTGGGTTCTCTCCCTGACCCTGGGAGGGGGTGGTGGTCTACTAAATTAGAGCAGTGGGGGTTGGGGACCAGGACTCCTGGGTTCTCTGCCCCATTCCCCATCCCTGAGCCAGCCAGCCCCCCGCCCTGGGACGATAGCCTGTGCCCCCCCAGCAGGGAGGTGACAATGCCCCCACTGGCTGACTTGTGCATCTCCCTCCGCCCCCTTTGCGGCTCCAGGGCATCCTGCTGGTCCGGTTCAACGCGGCGGAGCTGCTTTCTCGGCTGGACGCAGCCGTGGCCCAGCTGCGGGCGGGCGGTTTCCAGCTGCTGCCCACGGTGGCCCTGGAGCCAGGCGAGGTGCGGGGCGTGGTGCTGAGCCCGGCCTTCCAGAGCGAGGTGCTGCCCAACCGCACCATCATCCAGGACTGGCAGCCCTTCAAGCCCATGGAGAGCAACCTGGGCTTGCTGCTGCCCAAACAGCTGCACTGGGTGGTGGATTGCAAGGCCCGGCCCACCACGGCCTCCATCTGCACCCCACCCTTCCCCATCCCGCTGGGCGAGGACTGGGCCTACCTCAACATCGACGCCTTCGGCCGCCACCCCGCCCACCTCAAAAGCCAGCTGCTGCACCACCTGCGGGCCCGCCTGCCCACCCTGCGGGGCAACGTCATGTGCCAGCTCTTCCTGGATCCTGCTCTCTGGGCGGATCTGGCCGATTTCTGCCAGGCTGGCCTGCAGCTGGAGCTGGCCAAGGACTACACTGAACAGTACCTGCTCGAGTCGGACATCTAGGGCGCTGGGCGGAGGGGGGGGCAGGGAGCTCGGGATCCCCCCCTTTCCCACCGTCCTGGCCCCACAGAAGCACTTTCTGAGCCTAGGCTGTTATCCTGGATGTACTTGGGCCCCGCCCCCCTGCTCCCAACCCCTTAGGAGACGTGCCCCCTGCTCCCTTGGCAAGCCACAGCTGTGAATGATGGACAGAGCTGAGCAGCGGTCGGCACGGCGATGGAACCTAGCGATGGTGGGCACGGCGACAGGCCATGAGGTTGACGGTGCCCGGTAACAGTTGGTGTGGCGATGGCACCTGGTCACCGTTGGCTTGGCGACAGAGCCAATGATGGTTGACGTCGCCCAGCAACAGTCGGCATGGCGACAGAGCCCAGTGATGGCTGATGGAACCTAGCAACGGTTGATGTCATGACGGAGGCTGGTGACAGTTGCCATGTCTTGTGTATGGGGCTCAATTGCTCCCCCCCAAAGCACCCAGCAGCCAGGCCTAGCCCCCCCCCCAGTGATGCCTCTAACTAAGTAATGTGCAATATAGAGTCTCGTAAATGGAGACGTATTTATAAGTCCTCTGTCACACTGCTAGAGCCCCCTCCCCCCAGAACCCATCTACCCCCCAGAGCTACCCCCTAACACAGCTATTCTGGGGGGGGTCACTGTCCATTACTGACCCTATCAACCAGTGTGTTCCCCCTGCCCCTGGGAGGTCAGGAGCAGGGATCCTGCCTCCCACTCTTGGGGCAGTAATTTGTGGGGTGTCCCCTCTCCCCCTTTTTGGCTTTGCTGGGACAAGCCCATGGTATTAAACATTCATCTCTGATCCAGGCTAGATCAGCAATTTCCTCCTCCCCTCCCTGCCAGCCCAGGACCAGCGTAGAATGGGGGGCCCTGGTTTCTTTCTATACACTAACTCTCCTCCAAGTTAATCCCCCCCCCCCCAGCTGAGATTTCCTCCCCACCCTCTCTGCGGCAATAAAACCCTCTCCCCTCAGCCCACCGGCTCACCACTCATTTCTGCTAGCTGCGAGAGGGGGTGCACCGATAGGAGGAATCAGTGGCTACTTGGACCAGGTCTGAATCTGGGTTGTGGGCCCAGAGACCAACATGAGCAACTCTAGGGTGCATACACGTGCGTGCACACGCACAAGGCGTGTCTGCACGCACTGTAACCCCAGCTCGAGAGCTCAGCTTGGACCCAGGTCTGTATGCTCGCTGCCCTGAGTTGGACTGATTGTCACAGGGCCAGACATGGGGAATGGGGGGCCTCCCAGTGGTGCATACAGTGTAGACAGACCCACACAGGCTGACAGATGCATGGACACAGGCTCCTTCCCTGGTGTCCCCCAACTGACCACAAGGGGGCAATTTGGTCCAGTTTTTGCAGCCATCTCTGGCTCCTTTGCCCGTAGCTCCCCACACTTCTCCGGATCTGTCCACCAGCCCCTGCGCTGTGAACCCCTCCCAGCCACCTCCGCACACCGACCTGAACCATGTTATGGGCACGCTTGTGCTTTCTCACCCCATTTCCTTCTGTCCCACCCCGACACCAAGTGGTGGGATCTTTCCCTGCCTATGGAGGGTGAGGAACCCTGGTAGGCCAGCCTGTATTCCTCCTTGCTCCCACGGCCCATCTGCTGGTGGTTCCTTCACGGAGCCGCGAGCACGGGCGTGTACCTGGTACACTTCACACACCCGACGCCTGTCCCTTCTGCAGCATGAGGGAGTCCCTGGTGCTATGTCTATCTGGGGTATGCCAGGTTGCAGCCCCATGCCTCCTGATCCATGCACACCCCATCCGTAGCCCCACAAAGTCACAGGACCCTAGGCCAAGGTGGCCATCTACAATGCCAGGGAGAGGAGGTTTGCTAAGGAAGTCTCTGCTATCACAGGGCCCATTTCCATTCCTCCATCTCGCTCATGTACCTGGGCAGAGATCCTCTAGGGCAGCTAAGCTGATGCCTTAGGTGCTTTTGAGGAGTAGAGGGAGCCGTCCAGGGTTCTCTGCTCAGGGCTCCCCTGAAGTTCCCTCCATTTGGCCCTTTGACCCTTGTGCCCATTCCTGTTTTTAAATTCAGTGTCTCCCCTAATCAGTTGAATCCCAGGCTCATTAGCTCCTCCCCTTAGTTTGGAACCCAAATAGTTGTAGCTTCCACCCCTGCCCCTTTACAGGAGATTCGCCACCACCTCGCTGGGGGCTGGCATTCAGGCGTGAGATGCGGCCACCTTTGGGGCGGGGCAGCTGGTTATACAGGGAGGCCTTGCCCAGTGCTGAGATGCGGACACCTCTGGGGTGGGGCGGCTGTTATACAGGGATTCCCTCTGTCCTACCCATGGCTTTGCAGCCACTCTCAGGCCTTGGAAGGAGGACTAAAGAGGGTCATGCTGGCTGGAGAGTTCTCTTCTGGGGAGAACCCAGGAGTCCTAGCTCCCAGCCCCACTGTTCTGAGCCACCAGACACCCCTCCCAGAGCTGGGGAGAGAACCCAGGAGTCCTGGCTCCCAGCCCCTTCTGTTTTAAGCCACCTGACCCCACCCCCTTCTCCTTCATGGTGGTGCCATGCGGGTGGGCCTTGACCAGTGATTGGCATAGTGCCAAGGGTTTGTGGGCCACACATGCAGGGTGATGGAGAATCAGTCCCTGCCCAGAAGGGGGAGGACGGGACAATGACCCACAGGACCAGCTGGTGGCACCCCAGCTGATCTCAGTGATGGGAGGGGGCCCCTGTGCTCCCCCCCCAATGCCACACTGCTCCACACCACAGAGTTCAGGGCATCATACATGGGGAGGGGGAAGCGTGCATATGTGTGCACATGCATGGAGCTGAGCTTTGCGCACCCCCCCCCCCACACACACACCCCTGCTTTCCTCGGCAGCTCTACTTCTCCCTCTCCTATAAACAGGAGTCACTACTGCAGAGTGCAGGGCTGTCCCCAGCCCCACAAAGCTCCTTCCCCCGCCCCCCCCACTAGCGCCTTCCCCAGATCTGCCTGCCCAGCATCACCCCGCTGCAATGACTGGCTCTCGCCCTCCTGGTGCAGTTTGGGGTGGGGCCCATGGTTCTGCTGACGTCCTCCTGGGCCAGCAATTCTGGGAATCCTCTGTCTCCCCCCCTGCCACGTCAGGGCACCTGCCCCCCTCCTCACAGAATTGCTGGGAAGGCTGGCTTGGGAACCCATTAGCAAAGACATTCGCTGCCAGCCAACTGTGCGGCTGCTGGCGGCGCTGAGTGCAAGAGCCAGACCCGCTCCCCCATCCTCTCCACATGCCTCCACTCCCCCAGGAACTCCCCAGTCAGGCAGTGTGGCTGGAATGGAGCCGAGGAGGGGGCGGGCGGGTGGGGGGTGTTGTCCTGGGTCCCAGATTGAATCGATGACATGACAATTCAGCTGAAAAAAGGCTTATCTTGGGGGGGGAGTTTTCGGGGGGGAAGAGCTGGCACAGGGCAGCTCCCTCCAATGACTCCCCTCTGGCCTTCAGTACAGGCCGCACCATGGCAGGTCTCCTTCATCCCCACCCTAGCTGCCTTTTCTCTGGCCATTCTCCCACCTGAGCAGCTACTGGCCTCTCCCCCACCTCCTGTTCCCCAAGGTCCTCCTATGGAGGATGGCCACCATCCAAAAAGGCTTCGGTGAGCTTCGCTGCAAAATCCAGGGTCATCTTCCCCAACCCCTGGCTCTCCAGCCTCTGTCCTATCCGCAACAGTGTGGCCTCACCTATTAGCTTGGCCCTGGCACATTCTCCATCCAGGGACACCTTTGTCACCAGACACAAAGTCACGCACTGTGCCCACACCGCCTTCTTCCAGCTGGTTTCTGGGACTTCACAGCCACCCCTGGTCACAGACTCCCCAGACCTGGAGATCCCTTCTGCTGCTCCACCTGCCCCACAGCCTGGTGTTCTGCTCTCTGGGGCTCTTGGGTGAGCCATGCTGGCTGCCCCCACCCTCCTTCTGCTGTCCCACCAGCTCTTGCAGGTTTTCTCCCCCTTCTCCTTGGCTTCCTGCTCAGACCAGGGGCTCTAACCCCAGACAAGCCCCAAAACATTATCCCGGGGATATCCATGTTAGGGAAATGGGAACAAAGAGGGGGAACCACAAAATGATCCAAGAGTTGGAAACCCAGCTTGGAGATTCTTCATCTCCAACCACCTGTGAGCAAGTGGGAACTGCCTGTAATATTTTTAGAGCCTCCCCACCCTGTTCAGTCCTTAGCCTCCCGCTTGGGGACACTGGTACTCATCTGTGAGGCGGTGGGTGGGGGGACTCCTGGGACAGCCTGAATGAGGCAAGTATGAAGGACACATGGCTGGCTGGGCCGGGACAGGTCCTTCACTGCCACGGAATCTGGGAAGACAACTGCAAATCTGGCAGCCGGGCACTGGGGCCTAGGGACCAAGGACCCAGAGGAAGATGGACTCTCTCACCTCTCGGCAGGGAGGCAGGACGGCATCTCCCCAGCATGGGAAGGAAGGACTGGGAGGCATAGGAGGTGCATGAGAATCATTGGTTGCTGGAGGCAGTCAGGGCTCTCACCTGGAACCTGACCGAGGTTGGATGGACAGACAGACAGCTTGAACCAAGGGGTTCTCTACAGCTGAGCTGGGCTCTGGACTACCCAGAATGGACGGTGCTCTAGACTCCCCTAAGGACTTCCCTGAACAAACCCCGCTGATATGGCAGTGCTGGGTGAGACGCATGATCCCTGCGGAGTGGACGAGTCTCCCCCAGGGGCTGTCTCGGGGCGACTTGCTGAGCAGAACAGGGCAGGGAGGCTGCAGACCCTGAGGTCCAGTCTAAGGATGTGGTGAAGCCAAGTGGCTCAGCCTGGAGAAAAAGGAAGACTCCTTGGGGGTCTGTCCCGCTGAAGGGCTCTTGCTAGAGATTGCTCCGAAGCTGGGGCTGTAGTGCTGGTTCTGTGGGTCTGTGATGGTACCTTTCCTCTGGCCAGCACCACAGATTTTTCTTTCCTTTCCTTTCCTCCTCCCAGCCCCACAGACCTGCACCCTCCTCCTTCCATCCCACAGCCCGCAACCCTCTAGCCAGCCAGCCCCACAGACCTGCAGTCCTCCTCCTTCCACCCCCTAACCCACCAACCCTTCACCCACCCATCCAACCGTCACCACAGACCTTCACCCCTTTTTGACACCAGTGACCGGCTTCCTATACTGTATCAGGAAGATCTCAGGGACCGGTGCCGGTCCATGGATCTGGTCATTGAGAAACCAATCCCAGCTGAATGATTGCAGCCAGGTCTTTGTCAAGCTGGCCCTTAAATGCCTCTAAAGATGGAGATTCCACCTCCTCCCTAGGGAACCTACTCCACTGCACCACCGCCCTCCTAGGGAGAACATTTTAACCTACCCCACTGCAACTTGAGCCCATTGTTCCTAGATCTGCCATCTCCCCCCACTGAGAACAGCTTAGCTCCATGCTCCCCAGAACCCCCTTCAGGTAGCTGAAGGCTGCTATCAAATCCTCCCTTTCTTTCTTTCTTTCTTTCTTTCTTTCTTTCTTTCTTTCTTTCTT
>ML686096.1:46895-74228 GCA_007922175.1 Pelusios castaneus
CTTTCTTTCTTTCTTTCTTTCTTTCTTTCTTTCTTTCTTTCTTTCTTTCTTTCCCCACAGATTGATCCTTCCTTCCTTACACCCATCCGCACACACCTCAAGTACTATCTGACACCCCGCCACCCCCCCAGACCTAGTCCCAGAGGGAACTTGGGGGATCCAGACCCCCTGAATTGGGGCTCCAGCAGCTGTGGGTGGGGGGGGGACAGGAAGCTGGGAAGTTTGGGGGGAAGTACACTGCAGTTCCCGCCCTCTGGGCCTGGTGGAAGTCCTGGGGAGCCTCAGGGTGGGGGGGCTGGCCAGGGCTGGGAGGGGGCAGTAATGGAGGGGGCCTTCACTGCCCCTTGCTTGCTGGGGGGTCGTGTGGGCTCAGGGATGGGGTGGCCGCAGCCCAACACAGCTTGCCTGGGATTCTCCTCCTTCACCCCCCCTCCATCCCTTGTGCGCCCCCGCCTGTGTGCCCCCACCAGCCTCTCCCATGTGCCCCAGACCTTCTACACCCCTTCTCCCTGTGCCCCCCTCCAGACCCCTATGTCCCACCACCTGACCCCTCCCCATCCTGTGATCGCCCCACAGACCCCTCCCTCCCCGCCGGACCCCACCCTCCTGCGCCCCTCCCCCCCAACCCCCCCCCGCCGGCCCCCCCCCCCCTTCCTCCCCACCGCCCGCTGGGGTGGGGGAGCGGGCTGGGCTTTGCACGCCCGTAACCTGCAGGTTGCACGCGCACACACACCCGTGCACGAGCCGATCCGCCTGGCCGCCTCCCCCCCTCCTCGCCCCCCCCCCGCTCTATATTTAGCAGCCCTTCGCGCCGGGCTCCCGGAGCCGGGGGTGACTCACTCGCAGCCGCCGCTTCGTGCGTCAGAGCGGGGGGGCGAGGAGGGGGGGAGGCGGCCAGGCGGATCGGCTCGTGCACGGGTGTGTGTGCGCGTGCAACCTGCAGGTTACGGGCGTGCAAAGCCCAGCCCGCTCCCCCACCCCAGGGAGCGGCAGGCAGAAAGGGGGAGGGGCCCGGGCGCGCTGCGTGTGCAAATGAGTGTGCAAGCCCCGCCCCCGGGAACTGTGAAAAAGAAAGGGGTGCTGCATGTGCAAAGAAGTGTGCAAAATCACCACCAATTTCAGGGAACAGCCCCCCCATCCCTATGAGTGGGGGAGATGCAAAGAAGCGTGCAACCCCCACAACACGTGTGCAAAGAATCCAGACCAGTCACCTGCATGGTTTAAATGTCCAAGCATCAAGGGGGGAGCCCAACACAAGGGGGGAGCGGGGGGCTGGGCAGCGCCTGACACAACCTGGGAGTCTCTGAGACCAGGGTCTGGGCAGTGCCCTGCTCCATGCGGCCCCTGATCTTGGGGGTGGGGGGTGACCGTGCAGCACCCACAGTGATCAGACCATGATTCCTGCACATGGTTCTTAGTTGTGCTTGTAATGCAAATAATTGCACCGTCTATCTGTCCTTCCACCCCACTGTCCTGCGGTGCCCTAGCCCAGGTCCCGCGGTGGCGGAGGTGGGTGTTATGGTGCGTGGCAGCTTGCTAACCTTTATGAGCAGTGACTCATACCCCTGGGGCAGCCCCCCACCCTGCCCCCCATGGGGCACCCTCCTCTCCTGGTGGGGCAGCCCTGCTCCACCGCAGAAAGACACCTACCACTTTAATCAAGTCAGGCCTCCGGTCTTTGCCCTACTCCCAGACCCACAGCCCCCTCTGTCCCCCTGCCACATCACTGCCCCCCACCCCGCCTCACACTCGTCAGCCCCACACGCCCCAGCAGCTCTGCGTCTGCTCCTGATTGCAGATTGGCGTTGGCATGAAATTGTCCTTCATGATTCATCCTTCTAAAGCTATAAACGGGGATTAGCTCCGACGTGTGGTGTGTGCACACAGAGACACACGCCCACGGGGATACACGGATGGCCAGAGACACTGACAGACAGAGAGACACACGCACATGGGGACACACAGATGGACAGACACTAAGAGAGACACATGCCAAAGGGGACACACGGACAGCCAGAGACACTAATAGACAGAGAGACACACGCCCATGGGGACCCATGGATGGCCAGAGACACTGACAGACAGAGACACATGCCCATGGAAACACATGGACGGCCAGAGACACTATTAAACAGAGAGACACACACCCACAAGGACACACGGATGGCCAGAGATACTGACAGACAGAGAGACACACGCACATGGGGATACACAGATGGCCAGAGACACTAAGAGAGACACATACCCATGGGGACACACGGACAGCCAGAGATACTAATAGACAGAGAGACACATGCACACGGGACACATGCCTGGCCAAAGACACTGACAGAGAAATGCACGCAGAGACACACAATGGTGGATAAACAAGTGGAGACACACATGTAAACTCACAGACACAGAGACACCCTGACAGGGACACACAGAGAGACATGCGCACACTGAGACATGCAGACAGATCGGGGGACACATGGACATGGGGACATGCATTGAGGGATGCACACAAACATCTATGGAGACACACACATACTCACAGACGCAGGGACATACCCACAGCCACACATGGAGACAGACAGACAGCTCTTGCCAGACTTACCTTTACTATGTCTATTCCCAAGCGCAGTTCCCTCTCTCTGCCTGCCCCCCATCTAGTTGCTTCCTGGGTGTCCATGTGCAGCCCCTCATCTCTGTCCCTCCCTGCTCCCAGGAGCTGCTGGTGGGGTGGGATGGGCGAAGCAGTCTTTGTCCCTGGTACAGGCCTAGTGATGTGTAAAGGCCTGGTCCCAGAGCGCCAGCGACAGTGGGAGTGCGGCTCCTTGTGTGTGTGGGGGGGGAGGGGAATCTTGCGCTCCCCTCGTAGGATAAGTGGGGACCCTGCCAGCATCAGCCGGCTTTTGGGGGGGGGAGTGCGGTGCACAAGGAGGAGACACACCCATAGCTCCCGCGTAGTCTCCTGGCCTGTGTGGAAGCATCAGCTCCTGGTGACTGCAACATACACAACAGGATTCAGGACTCTGGTTCCACCTCTGGGTTGCAGCATCCCCGGGTTCCACCCCTGGTTCTGGGGTGCAGCACCCCTGGGGTCCACCCCTGGCTCTAGGGCGCAGCGGTTCCACCGCTGGCTCTGGGGTGCAGCACCCCCCGGTTCTACCCCTGACTCTGGGGCCCACCACCCCTGGGTTCTACCCCTGGTTCAGGGGTGCAGCACCCTCAGGTTCTACCCCTGGTTCTGGAGCACAGCACCACTGGGTTCTACCCCTGGCTCTAGGGTGCAGCACCCCTGGGTTCCACCCCTGGTTCTGGGGTGCAGCACCCCCAGGTTCTACCCCTGGTTCTGGGGTGCAACACCCCTGGGTTCCACCCCTGGTTCTGGAGCACAGCACCCCCAGGTTCCACCCCTGGTTCTGGGGTGCAGCACCCCTGGGTTCCACCCCTGGCTCTGGGGCACAGCACCCCCGGGTTCTACCCCTGGTTCTGGGGCACAGAACCCCAGGTTTCCACCCCTGGTTCTAAGATCTGAGATAGATAGATAGATAGATAGATAGATAGATAGATAGATAGATAGATAGATAGATAGATAGATAGAATTACTGTCTTGAATTGCCAAAGTATGGGACCCATCCCAGCAGCAAGAAAAGAAAAGAAAAGAAAAGAAAAGAAAAGAAAAGAAAAGCTCTACTGAATGCGAGAACCCGGTATTGCCTCCCCCAGCCAGCTCCATCAGCAGCCCACGTCCTCCGTGCTGGGGCTGCCCAACCATGAAATTAGCTCCAGCCGCCCACCTGGAGCAGCTGCTGAGCTAGCCTGGAGCCTCCACTGCTCCTTCCAGCCCCTACAGGACACTTGGCAAAAGCAGGGACTCAGGGGCTGACCCCACCCCATGACTAGGATCTGGGCCCATCAGTAGCTTCAGCCGAAGGATCCCAGCTGGAGGAATCCAGCCCCATTGAGACCAGTGGAGCTATGGCCAGGAGCCCCCAGCTGGGGAGATCCCGTCCCACTGATGGTGATGGCGTAATGCTGTTTTACACCAGTGGGGATCTGGCTCCATTGATTCATGCACATGATCTGGCCCGTCCCCTGCAGCAGCCGCTCAGGGTGACTCACGCGCAGCTTCAATCGCTGTTTGACAGCCCAGAACCTGCCATTAGCTCCAGGCCAGAGCAGGCACCAAGCCAAGGAAGGGAAGGGGGGGAGCAGAAGAGGTGGTACCCAGGGCTCATGACACAGCTGGGCCCAGAGATGAGCTTGGGGGGGGGGTTGAATGGAGCCAGGGTGGGTGAATGGAGCCAGAGTGGGTGGGTGGGTCCCGAGAGATGAATACAGGGGTCTCATACTCAGCAGTGATGGAGCCAGAGAGAGAGAGAGATGATGGCTAGCTGGCCAGCTGTGCACATGAGAATGGCTAGAGTCAGAATTAATAATAAAATAAAATAAAATCCTTTCCAGAGGAAGGATGATTTCATGGCACTGAAGTGGGGCCCAGAATGCTTGGGTTCACTCCTGTCTCTCCCACAGTTCCCCTCTGTGACCTTCAGCAAGTCACTACATTGCTCTGGGCCTCAGTTTCCCCACAGGTGAAGGAGAGTAATCCTGACTTTGTTTCGAGACAGCCAGCTCTCTTTTTGTGTCTGTGTAGTGCCTGGTACGATGGGCCCAGCCGTCCAGCTCTCGGTTAGGTCTGGGCAGCACCCAGCACAACAGGATCTGATCACGCCTGGGGTCTACACAGCATCTGGCACGGCAGGCCCTGATCTTGGTTAGGTCTGGGGAGTGCCCGCCACACTGGCCCTTGATCTCAGTGCGGTCCGGGCAGCGCCCGCCACACTGAGCCCTGGTCTAATTTGACACGTCATAAACAGAAAGGTGGATGCTGCTGTTGCTGCTGTTATCTCTCAAGCCTGGCCCAGGAGGGAGGTGGGAATCTGGCTGGCCTGGGGGAGTCATCTGACCCTCCTGTGGTGTGTCTAGCCTGGGCAATGTCCCACCCCCAGCTCTGGGAAGGGAAGGGGTGCAAAGCCCTTGCTTGGCTCCGGGCTGTTTGGAGGGAAGATGGCTTTTGCATGGGCCCGGTCTGGGCCACTTCCAGGGCTTGGCACTAGAAAGAGGGAGATCCCAGCTTGGCAGGTGGTGGGAGTGAGGGGAAGGGAGGAGAGGCAGTGGTGAGGCTTTGGAGGGGGGCAGATGCTGGGGGAGGGATAACATGCTGGAAGGGAGGAAGAACCAACAGCAGGTGGAAGATAAACCATTCCAATTCTCCAGCCTCCACTGATCCGCTCCCTCCATTCAAGCCCCATCCCCTGAGCCCCTTCCCTGCCCAGCCCCAGCAGGACCCAAGGGCTGTGGAGGAATTTTTGTCTCCAAAGCCATTTCCCCTCTTGTGGGAAGAATGTGCTGGGAGGGGGCTAAATCCAGACCAAGGACATGGGAGACCCTCCCCCCACCAGTGGACCCACGTGTGACACTGCTGTCGTCAGCTCCCTCCCCACGTGGGATCCTTCTACTGCAGAGTGAATCATCCAGGGACCTGGGGGGGGGGGGAATACTGGTGGAGGGAGAGGATGCTGGATCGAGCCAACCCCTCCCCCCTCCTGGTTGAGCTATCTCGGCACAGCTTCCCCCCCCCCGTCCCTGCCCCTCCGGCATGGCTGTCTCTGCCGGGCCCCCCACCCCAAGAGCCTTTTCAACACAGCTCTTCGCCAATAAACTCCAGCGAGAGGTCTCAACCCGAGATCGGGGGGGGGGTGTGGCCGTTGGGGGGTGCACAGAGGAAGCGGCTGCTGCAATTAGTGACTCATACTCCTTGCCCCCCCCTCCGAAATGCTCTAGAAACCTCTCCCCTTCCCAGTCCCTGTCCTTCCCCTCCCGGAATGGAGAGTGGAGTGGGGGTATAGTCGGGGGGGGGGGGTGATCTAATGATGGCGGGCATGGGAAAGACCGTGCCAGATAGACAGACTGATATGTGCATGCATGGAGAGAGATACAGAGAGCGTGTGGGAATGGATGGACAGATGGGGGAAAGCCGGACAGACACATTGATATGTGCATGGAGCGTGATGCAGGGTGTGTGTGGGAATGAATGGACAGACTGGGGGCAGACGGACAGACAAAAGATGTGCATGGAGAGATATGGGGGGGGGGGAGGACGACTGGGAACGGATGGACAGACGGAAGGGACGGACAAAAACGTGCCTGTAGAGAGATGGGGGTGGGTGGGAATGGATGGACAGACGAAGGGGAGACGGACAAACGGACAAACAGATATATGTATGGAGAGAGATGGGGGTGTGGCTGTGGCTAGACAAAGGGGGGACGGACAAAGACGTGCCTGGAGAGAGAAGGTGGTGTGTGGGAATGGATGGACAGCCGGGGGGGGGACGGGGACGGACAGACAGTCACACACAAACAGCTACACACATCTCACACGCCCTGATACACAGCCTTAACCCTGCGGCTCTTTGCTCAGCAGCCTGACAGAAGGAGCCACATTCCCAGTCAGGGACACAGCTGGACAGGGGGGCTATGGCTGGGGGTCAGGCCCCCCTACACAGCCACCTCTTGCCAGACACACCCACACAGCCACACTCAGAGCACGCGCGCTCACACACCATTCACCACGGCTCCTGGAACCCATGCGGGTGGGGGGGTCACTATCAGCCCCCCCCAGTGGGGAATAGATCATCCCCATGGCTCGTTGACTCCAGCCCCCCCCCCACTCCTCGAGTTCATCCTTTCATTCATTCATTCACTCCCCCATTGAGCCCCTCCCCGCTTCCCCTTTCATTCATTCATTCAGATTCCAGAGCAGCAGCCAGGGCGGAACCTTCCCCCCAACAGCCCAGCTCTGCGCAGGCGCGAAGCAACCTACCCCCTCCAATCCCGGCAGGATTTTATGAATGGGCCATTGACGTCAATGGAGCCCCCCTCCCCACGTGGGCCCGCCCGGCTGTATAAAGGCGGCGCGCGGCTGCTGTCCAGGTGCTGAAGGCAGGAGCGCGCCGAACGGACGGGGGCGCGCGGGGTGGGGGACGGACACAGCTCTGCAGGACCGCCGGTAAACAGCCCCCTCCCGGGCGAGTGGGGGGGGAGCTGGGAGGGTTCCGCCTGTCGTGGGGTCAATGGGATCACTCCCCTTTGCCGGGGCTCCAGGACGCCTGCATGTGTGGGGTGGGACCCCGGGAAGGGGCACTGCATTGGGGGATTTATATAGAATCGCTGGGGAACCCCGCAGCGGGATTGGGCGGTTCAATATGTAGGGTCTCTGGGGAATCCTGCTGGGGCAATTGGGGAGTCCCTGATATATATGGTCGCTGGGGAGCCCCACTGGGAGAATTGAGGGGATACCCACTGGGGGATTGGGTCCCTGATATGTAGGGTCATTGGGGAACCCCACTGGAGGATTTGGGGTCCCTGATAGGTAGGCTCGTTGGGGATCCCCGCTGGCAGATTGGGGGTCCCTGATATGTAGGATCGCTGTGGGGGGTGTCCCTTTTATATAGGGTGGAGCTGGGGTGGTTTGTACCCGGGGTGGGGATCCCTCACGCTGGGAAGCGATTCCCATGCATCGCCTGCATGTGGGGCGGGAGATTCGGGGATGGGGAGGGTCGTTCCTGCCTTGGTTTGATGGGGGAGGAAGGGAGAGAAAAAGGAAGAGGGTGGCAAGAGAGATGGAGGGACGGGGGTGGGTGGTCCCTGCTCCATGTTCCCCTTCCCATGGGGAGAGAGGAGGGGCAGCTGCCACCCCTCCCCTCCCCACTCCGCACCCCACCCGAAGCCCTTCCCTGCTTCTAGACCATCGCTACAGCCCCTGCCCCTCCCTTTCCCCTCTCCCTTCTGCAGTCCCCACCCCAGTCCCCTGCCCTCTTTCTCTTCTCTCCCAGCCCCATTTCCCCTCCGCAGCCCCCCTGCCTGTCCCCATCCACGGTTGGGCAGGGCGGACGCGAGCTGACCGCTGCATCCCAGAGCGTGGGAGGGGCTGGCCGGGAACAGGGTGGGGGAACCGGGAAATCCTGCAGGCTGTGTGGAAGGGATGTGGCTGAGAATACAGATGTGCAATTGTGTTAGCATAAACGCTTGTGTGTGTGTGTGCATATGCGGCCCTCCAGACACCACTGGGTGTGCACTTGTGTTATTGTGTATGCTGTTGCATGTACGCACACGTGCCCCCAAGGATGCTGTTGGGTGTGTAACTGTAATAGTGTGGACTATTGCGTATGTGTGCACGTTCCCTCCTGGACACCATTGGGTGTGCAATTTTATTAGCATGGGCTATTGCGTGTGTGTGCGCATTTCCCCCCCCCCCCCAGGACGCCATTGGGCATGCAACTGTGTTAGCGTGGGCTATTGCATGTGTGTGCACGTTCCCTCCCGGGACACCATTGGGCGTGCAATTGTTAGCGTGGGATCTTGCATGTATGCACACGTGTCCTCCCCCGTGATACCATTGGGCTTGCAATTGCATCAGCATGGGCTAGTGCATGTACACACACGGGTGCCCGCTGGTGACACCATTGGACATGCAATTATGTTAGCATGGGGCGACTGAGTACACGTGCCCCGCACAGCAACAGCAGCGGGCATGCAATGGCCAGGAATGGTGTGCATGCCTGGCCATGTGCAAAAGCCCATGAAGGTGCAAGAAGCGCACTGGGGCGAGACTGCAGGATGGTGGGTGTGCCCCAGGGAATAGCTTCGCTGGAGAGGGTTCTAACCCAGGTTAGGTGAGCGGGGAACTGCAGCAAGGGGAGCTGCCTGACGTGTGTACAGCCCACGCCCTTTTCTTCCCATGAAAGACAGCCCCACTGGCAATGGATTTCCATGGGCCAGGTGGGCTGGGAGTGAGAGCTCTGGGTAGTGAGTGGGTGTGTCCACTGTCCTCCCGCCCCAGCTGGGGTGAATCAATGGAACTCTCCCTTGGGGATGAGGGAGCCGCATCCTCCCTCGAGCTGGGACAAGGCAGGGGGTGTCTGAGCCAGCCAGAAAGTTGACCTTTCTTCCCCCCCCCCCCATTTTCCCCTGCAGAATCACCATGCTGGCCTCTCAGGCCCCACTGCGTGCAGCCGCCTTGCTCCTCTCAATCAGCCTCCTGACCCAGTGCCGCCTCCATGCCGCCCCCCTTCCCTCAGGGGGGGATGTGCACCCCGGAGAACCCCACCAGCCCAGCCCCGCACCCCCTGCCAAGGAGATCCGGGTGAGAGCCCTTCCCCCCCGCAGCCGGGAAGGGGGGGACACCCAGGAGGAGGAAGACGACGAACTCTTCCAAGGCGTCGACCCCAAGGCCTTGGCCGCTGTGCTGCTGCAGGCGTTGGATGGCACGGGCCACAACTCCCCAGACAAGCGCCGGGCCCCAGATGAGGAGCGGGTTCACAGCCAGAGCCGGAGCACCAGTCTGGGGGCAGGCCGGGCCAGGGGGCAGCAGCTGGAGGAGGCGGAGGGAGGCAGGGACGGTGCCTCCCAGCAGCTGGACACCCTGCAGACCATAGTGCAGGAGCTGCAGTCATTTAGCCCTGCGGCCAAGCGGGAGCACCCCCGGGGGGACCCCAGCCATGCCGAGGTGCTGAAGGAGTTGGAGGAATACGAGCGGCTGCGGGCCGGCACCAAGCGCCGGGCCCCGTCCGCCGAGCCCTGGTCCGGCGCCAAGAAGCTGAAGCAGCAGCAGCATCTGGAACACCAGCTCCTGCAGCGACGCTACGAGGAGCTGGCGGAGAGCCGGCGTCAGGCCGAGGAGGCGCGCAAGGCGGCCGCTGAGGAAGAGCGGCTGGCCGACATGGCCTCCGACCTGCTGCTGCAATATCTGCTGAAGGGCCGGGACGAGGAGGACGAGCTGGGGGCCGATGCCCGCGAGGAAGAGGAGGAGGAAGAGGAGGAAGGTGGGTTTCGGGGCGGCAGGGCCAAGGGCAGCCCCTTGCTCTTCGAGGACGAGGAAGGCAATGTGGCGGAGGACAAACGCTCCAACGAGGTGCGCGAGGATGACGAGGATGAGGACGACGTCATCGACCCTAACACCATTGACCAGCTCATTGAGCTCTCCAGCCAGCTGCACCTGCCCGCTGAGGACGTCATCGACATCATCAACGACGTGGAGAAGAAGAAGAAGGAGGCGCAGCCGAAACACCAGGCCAAGGTGGCCTCGTATGCCCCACCCCAGGCCTACTACCCCGCCGTGCCCTGGAAGCGCCCCAAGCAGGATGAGCAGGACTGGAACGAGGTCCTGCATGGGGATGAGTACCCAGCCCCTAAGAGGTACCCGGCCAAGCAGAACAACCTCTCCAACTACATCCAGCCCAGGGCTTTCCAGCCGCCAGCCTATCACCACAGCCACCACCTGCCGGGGTCTCTTGTGACCAGGGACGAGTACGAGGAAGACAGCCGGGCCAGAGAAGAGGAGCTGGAGAATTACATCGAAAAGGTGCTGATGAACCATGCTTTCCAGTGAACGGACCCCGCCCCTCCCCAAACTCTTGTCCCACCCGCCATGAAGAAGTGTGGTCATTTTGAGTGTCCCAAGCATTCTGGTTCTGCATGAGAACTCCCTCCACCCCCACTACGGCCCCCCAGGGAGGAGCAGAGGAGGGCGCACTCCCTTCCCGCAAATCGCCCTGTGGAAAGCAGAGGCCACCCTGGCCTTTCCATCCCAAGACTTTAGGATCCAAGGGCCCCCTGTCTGTTCTTGTTGTCCCTGGGCACTCCACCATAGGGGGAGAACGGGGGTCCCCACCCAGCCACGCCCGCTGGAATGGGCAGGGTGCGTCTCAGCAAGGGCTGTGGAAGATGCAGCCCGTTTGCCCACTAGCCAACGGCTCTCCTTTCCTTTCAAGAAGGGCACCCCCTGTAGGTGACAGGAGGTGCCACGCCAGGGACAGCCCAATTCAGGTCTCTTCTTCTAGCCTCCAGGGATGACTCCACACAAGACTCCAGTTTGTTGTAAATTCAGGATTGTCCAGAGTCAGTGTCCCCAACCCCTCGTCCTAGGACATCAAGAGTACCATCAGACCCAGCCGTAAGGGCACAGCAACAAATTCACTTCCCCTCATACAATCCTAAACAATGGCCAGTGAAAGTCAGAAAAATAATCTAATTTCTAGACCAGGCCATTGAAAACAGAGCAAAGACTGAATTGACTCAAAACCAGCTATCCGCCAGAGTTGATTCTCTGCTTCAATGTGTTTTTCCTTCTTTCATATGAGCCATTTTCCACCCTCCTCTTTTCTGTAAAAGTTTCAGACAAACGTAATGAAGGGAAATTAACTGCTTTGATTTTAAAAAGAAAAGTTTTGAAACATGACGTACTTTTCAGGAGGAGCACATGAGAAAGATCCCTAGGGCAACTGGGGGATTTATTGACTCCAGGAAAACTCGGCCCCTCGGGTGGGTAAAATTGGCATGACTCAGTGGAGCCATCCTAAAACGTACAGGCTCTACAAGGAGATTTCAAAGCCAGTCTGAGCACCTCCGTGACACAGGTGGAGCGCAGGCATCCAGCTCCTCATTTGGGGTTGGACTAGACTGGAGAAGGGAGTGCGATGGGGGCCACTGAGGGTTCCCAGTGGTTAAAATGCCAGAACCCTTAAAAATTAGAGGTGATGTAGAAAAGCATGTTTACGTTCCTCTAATTATTTCCCTAACAGACACTCTCTCTCATACGATCCCACATCCGCTAACCTGCCTGTTGTCCTAGAATTAAGTCTTGCACAGGGCCATCCCCAGGAGGAAGAATGAGGGGAGAACAGCAAGATATTCCACACCAAACTGCCTTATTAAGGGTTGTTTCTTTCATCAATGGAGACCGAAACTCAAGGTTAAATATTGTGACTTTGGCAGTATTACACCCCACAAAAGTGCCCCCCCCTCCCTCCCACCAGGCCGTGGGGTCCAGCATGCCATGTGCTGTGAATTCACCATCATCCAAAGCCTTGAACCAGCGTCCTAAGGAAATCACCAGCATTTCCAGTCAGCAAACAGACCAGTTCTAACCTGGGGCAGAACGCAAAGAGCCTGACGTTGACGGGGGAAGCATGGGGGCGAGTCGGGAATGGGCATTACGCGAAGGGCATTTGCGCGTGTATTTTCACCTGCATCCAAATTTCCGAGTGTGTGAGATTCTTGGCTTTGTGGTGTCCGGTTCCCAGTCCTGTGAAGTTTGTTTCGATGTCCTGACTTCTCTGTTGTACTTAATAAAACATGTTTGGCCTGTTGTAAATAGCACGTGGAATTACTAGTTTTGCTAAGAAATAAAAGCAACTATTTTATTACGAGTTACTCTCATTATTTACAGATGGCACAGGGGGCCCCACGGACATGCTAGACCAAGGGCTCTGCCTCACCTCCACCCCACACCCGACCAATCCAGGCAGGCACCCCCCCATCATCAGATCAAACCAATGGGGCACATCTAGCCTGGATTCCACCCTCCCGAGGGGCTGCCCCCTGTCATCTGTTATACCAGAACCTCACTCACTGAGTGAAACCGTTAGACCAGGATCCCATCCTTTTACTGTACTTGTGAAGAGCCATTTGGCCCCCCAGGGCAGCACCCCACCCAGCTATACTCAATGCCCTCGGCCCCATCTCTACTGGCTGGGACCAGCTGTAGTGTTAAGAATCCCCACAGACCCCTGCCGAGATCAAGGGCTCCACAGAGCCTCAAAGCAACTGAACTAACCGCCCTGCTATGGGCTGGATGGAGGTGTGTCTGGCTGAGATCTTCTGGTCTGGGATATGCAGGACGGCTGGCCCTATGAAAACCTAGTGAGCTATTACATGTATTAGGGTAGCAGCGAGAGGCATTAACTCGGCTCACCCCCCCCCAGCCTACCATTACGCTGGACTGCACAGATCCCCCTGCCCACACGGGGCCCCCTGTGGTGCCAGGCACTGCACACAAAGTGAGAGAAATTCCACCTATAGGCTTCTGGGGAAACCAAGGCCTGGAGAGACGCAGCGACTCGCCCCAGAGCTCCTGCAGCAGGATCCGGGCGCTGAAGTCCGGAGTTCCAGAACCAGCAGCCAGGCCTGTATCTTTCACCTCAAGCCCAGCTACGCCATCTGGGGCGTGGAGCTCTGTCGTCGCCCACCTCGCCTCTGGCCCGGCGGAGATCCCTGGCTCTCGGAGCCGCGTTTGGACAGCGGGAGACGAGGGCAGAGGCTGCAGGGAGCATTCGGCACATGCTGCCGGGAGAGGGTTGGAGTTAAACAGCACCAATGTGCACGGAGGGGACAAAGGCGAGAAGTACCTGGGCCAGATAACACCCACCCAACCCACTGGTGTATAAAGGGGGTTTGGATGGGCAATTAAATGCAGAACTGGGGGAGGGAGAAGCCAACATGCCTGGGCTCCTGCCCCAGCTCTGGGAGGGCAGTGGCGTCTGGCAGGACTCCAGGCTGGAAGCCAGGACTGCTGGGTTCTCTCCCCAGCTCTGGGAGGGGGCAAGTGGGGCAGAGCAGGGGGGCTGGGAGCCAGGACTATGGGGTTGTCTCCTATTGGAACCTGGATGCATCACATGCAGGCCCTGGGGCTGGGCCCGGAGGACTGAGTTCCCTCCCTGACTAGCACATCACACAGCCACCCCCAGGACAGGAGAATTTCCTCCCTTCCTAGCCGGGCCCAAGGAGTGTGGGTGGCCACCAAAGAGCTGCCAGCCCATGGGAGAGGTGGTTGCTTGAGGCACAGGGGAGAGAGACCTTCGAGGTTGCCCTCAATGCATACCCTAGCTGCGGAGCTGTGCCCACCTGCGGATGCAATGGCCAGACAGATGGACAGGAGCTGACCAGCCCCATCTCCCAAAACAGAAAGAGCACAAGATGGTCTGTCAGGTGAGGCAGAGGGACGGGGCACAGACGGACTCATGGGAGTTTGCCAGAAGTGACCTCCCCCCCATTAAACTCACCCCACACAGCAGAGCTCCCCACACACACTTTATTCCCATTCCCCAGGGAGCCACATGCTCCCCCCCATGCTCCAGCCGCAGAGCCACCGCCACCGCACTTGGGGGTGCTGGGGAAATGGTGACCCACCACCCCCAGGCCCCTGCTGGGGGGTGCACAGCTGCCTTGCCAGGATTGCTCTGTAGGGATGGAGTGCCCAGTGGAGGCAGGATCACCCTGCATGGGAGAGTGTGCTCCAACCCCGCCCCCCAGCATTTCCAGACCCCAATCCGCAGCCGAGCCAGGTGTGTGGGGCAGGGCGGCCATTGACAGGAAGAAGGGCGACCGGGAGCAGGGAAGGAAATGGACCCGGCCTCGGGGGGGGGAGGCACCCCGGTAGCCCCAGTGGTGTCTATGTACATTTCCACAGTTCCTGGGGCTCACCCCACCCCTGCTGGCTTCAGGGTGAACTGGTCCCATGTCCGGCTGCTGTCCCACACCCCTGGGGGCAAGGGAGGCGGAGACGTGGCCGCACCCCTGGGGCTTCCGTCGAAGCTGGGGTCTCTGCAGGGACGGAGCGAGTCCCTGGCTATGCCAGCCCCATCTCCTCCAGCACGCTGCGGGGTGACTCATCTTCCTGCGGCACAGAGATAAGGGGGGAGAAGACGTCAGGGGGTAGGGGACAGAGTCCATGCATCCCTCCCGCACACCGTGAGTGGCGCTGCGCCCTACAGAGACTGGAGGGATGTCTGGGATTCAGGGACAGAGGCAGCTGTGCCCCAGGAAGAGCGGGGTGCTCTGGGAACTCAGGCCCGTCTTACACCCTTGTATGGCATGCCTCCCAGGGATGGCTGGGACCACATGGGGAGTGGTCAGCCCCCCGCCATTAACCTCAGGGGTGCTGCACCGGCCCCACAGCACCCCCTAGAGACAAGAAAGGGACACAGCTCTGCGTTAACCCTGCGGGTGCCTGGCACTGGACTGGGAAGCGAGTGAGATGTGGCTGTTTTCTGCTGGGAGCCCGGTCGCCCACGCTGAGTGCGGAGAGAGCTGCAGAGCTTGGTGACTCATCCCCTGCACCACAGCCCAGGCAATGAGAAGGCACTTGCAGTGGGGGCCAGGGAGGCCCCCCCACGCGCTGCGACACAGCCAGGCTAGAGACACCGGGGGATGGGAGACAGGATCCCAGACCCCTCGCCCAGCACTGCCGTTGGGGGCAACTGGGACATATGTGCAAAAGGATTTGGCAGTGGGGTAGGTGCGGCACAGAGGGGGTGTGGTAAGATGGAGACAACCTAAGGAGCTGCTCGGGGAAGGGGAACTGTGCTCCCATCCTCATTTCATGCCCAGCTGGCCCTCTCCCTGGTTCTGGGGGGCACCATGGGGCCAGTGTGGTTTAATTCTCATCCCTGGATTCAGCCGCTCATGCCCCCTAGCTAGCAGTGAGACATACCCAAGACTACAACCTGAGCTATGATGCCGTCTGTACAACACACATCCCCCAGCCCAGGGCCCAGGGTTTGGGGGAGAAACTGGCAGGTTATCCCCCCCCCCCCAGGACAAGCCCCATCAGTCCTCCTCTGCTGCACGCCCTACCTCCTGCAGCAAGTCAGCTTGCTCAATGGCCTTCAGCACGCTCTTCTTGGAGGTGTCCTGAATCTCCCCACCCATGAGGAACTCATCCAGGATGAAGTAAGCCTTCTCGAAGTTGAAGATAATGTCCAGCTCGCACACCTGGGGCAGGAGGGAGGGGAAAATATCAGGGCTGCCTGGAGCCAGGGAGGGAACCCAGGAGTCCTGGCTCCCAGCCCCGGCTGAATGGGTCATTAAAAAGCCAGCCCACATGAATGGCAACCCCAGTCACCAGCACATTGCCAGCTAGCGACCAAGGCCCCAATGGGAAGAGGCTTTCCCCTCCTCTCGGCAAGGAGCTGGGCTGGGCAAGGACCCCAGCTGGCTGGAGAGGAGAGCAGAACAAAGGACAGAAGTGTGAGGTGGGGGAAATGCAGCATGGGTTTCTGGAAGAAGCTAGCTGCTCTCTACCAGCCTGACTGGGGAAGGAGAATGGCAGAGACTGAACTGGAAAACAGCGGATACCTCAGCCTGGCGGGCGCACGGCGGTGTGAGGAGAATGGGCCCCGTCTCCAGGCTAGCCCACAGGCCGCCGAAGTTGCATCCTGGTGACAGAGACACCCAACTCCTTGGGAACGCCGGCTGGGTGTTGCTGCAGTCACTGGCTGGGCTCCCAGGGATCCGGCTCAGTGAGGATCACTGGGCAGAGATGAGGGAGGGCTGGAGGCATGGTGAGACCACGGTTCCAGCTCTGGAGGTGGAGTGGGGTCTGGGATGTTGAGGGGTCTGTGACACTGTCTGGATTTAGGGACCATTTACGATACTTTTTCATATTAATATTTCATAATTGCAATAATCCAGAGGAACTATGCCATGTTTGGTACCAAGAGAAAGGTTGTAACTTGCTAGGAATGATTATATTGTTTATGTGTTGATGTCATATCTGTAGTAGAAGTTAGGAATCTGTTTGTTATATCTGTGTTTCAACTTATTTGATTCTGGCAATCTCCAGAGACTGGACATCTACAGCCATTGTCTCCTTGATGGCCCATCAAGGGAACCACAGGTACAATGAGCCTCGGGAGAAACAAGATCAAAGAGTCACCTGGACTGACCATGCGACAACTCCATTTTGATTTGCAAAAACTATAGGCTGGGGGAAGGCCAGAGGTGATAAAAGGCAGCAGCACCAACTCCATTTTGTCTTCAGTCTCCAGCCAACACCCAGCTCTGGATCTATTTCTCTGCATCTGGTCAAAGGACTAAGACCCACCCAGGTGTTGGGGGTCTACCAGAGGAATTGGACAAGGCTGCAAACTCCAAATTCTTCCAAGGACTTGCTTTACATGGACTTTTTAATCATTTGTATGTATGTGATTTGCTTTGACCCTTTTACATCTCTCATTTTGCTTTTCTTTTCTTTTTATATGAAACTTTTCATTTTAGGTACTAAAGAATTGGCTGGCTGTGTGATATTTTGGATAAGATCCAAGGGAACCAGGACAGAGCTCGAATGAAATCAAGGGGGCTGTTTATGCTTTGTTATGTTTCTTGATAACCGTTGTGCGGAATCAGAAGCGTGGTTTGTTATTGATCGGGAATCTGGTTTAAGCGCTACTGATCAGGGTTCACGGATTTGTAGCTTGCCCTGGTTTTTGCATAGTCAGGAGGTTAATCGAGGAGGCCCGGGTGACAGGGTCACTCCCAGGGACTGTTCCAAAGCCAGAGCGTAGCACGGAGCCAAAAGGGAATTAGCTGGCTTACACCGGGCCCTGCTAAGCCCCATTAGCAGGCGGGCTCAGCAGCGTCTCTATCCCCAACAGCTTAAGGAGGCAGAGTTAATGCGCGGGGGATTAGCTGGGATTTGCGGCCCCCCCGCCCACATGCCACGAGAGCCAGTGACCAGCCTCGCCGTGGAGAGAGCTGACCTGATCCACACCAGGGACAGACCACAGGACACAAGGTTCACCCACCCCCTCATCTAGGCTCAGACAGTCCCACCCTGTCTCCAAGGTGCCATACCCACCTGTCACCTGGCCTCCTACCCTCTGGTACCCTCCAGCCCCATGGCCCCTGTAGCCCTCTTAGGGGTCCCAGCTGGAGACAGGTCAGGGGAGGGGAGCCGCACTCACGCTGCCGAAGTACTTGTCCAGCAGCTCCACGTATCGGTGGATCAACTCCAGTGTGATCAGCTCGTTGTCCTGCCCCTCAATGGCGCAGCAGAAATACAGGCTAGCGTACCTGCGGATGTGCAGCAGAGAACTCAGCTGGGGGGCAGGCAGGGGGCACAGACTAGAGCAGGGGGCAAAGATCCCAGCCAGGGGCTGTGGCACCTCCCCATAACCCCACCCCTTGGCTCCTTCGGGCCCACAGCAGGGAGCACAAGGGACAGCTGACCCCACCCCAGATTCTCATTGTTTCACCCTGCCGGCGTGGGAGGGGCAGGAGCCAGTGGTGCCCTGTGATGGGGCAGCTGGGCTCTGGCCCCCAGCTCGGCCACAGGGACGATGGCAAGCTGCATTGAGGAGCCAAGAACCGGCATTTCCTAGAGGGCAAAGCTGGGTCACAAGCCCCCATCCGGGCCCAGGCAAGGATAACCTGGCTGCCTGTGTCTGGAACAGGACAGGGTCTGGGACTGGCCTGTAGCAGCAGAGAGGGTCTGGGGGCCACCCAGGGGCCTCACCTCTTGTAGACCACCTTGAGGTCCCGCCACTCGAGGAAGCTGCACATCTTGGGTTTGCGGGCCAGCACCACCTGCATGAGCTCCCGCACCATCTTCTTTTTCTCCTTGTCTGACGTGGCCAGGTACCATTTCTGTAGCCGCAGCTTCCCCTGCCGGCTGAACAGGAGCATAAACCGCATCTGCCGAGGGGAGCGGCCAGGGTCAGAGCAGCGCCATGGCGAGGACGCCCACCCAGGGTTTGTCCCCAGGGACCGGTGAATCAGAGCAGGGCCACGGTGAGGAGCCAGGATGCCTGCCCAGGGTCCATCCCCAGGGACTGGTGTGTCAGAGCAGGGGGCTGGGAGCCAGGACTCCCTGGTTCTATCTTTGGGTGACTTGGGGCCAGCCCCTGCCCCTCTCTGGACCGCTATTTCCCCACCCTGTGGAATAACAGTAAGTGCAGTGGGCAGCAGATGGACAGCTGGGTAGCCAGAGGCAGGGGACAGCAAAGCCACTGCATAGACTGGGTGACTCCGCCAGTACCCCCCAGTGGACACAAGAAGGAGGAACATGCAGATTGAGTAGCGGAGGGAGCACATGGGCAGCCCAGGCATGACAGTGGGGGGGGGAGAGGGGGTGCACACATGGGGAGCCCTGGGCCAGGTTGGGAAGCTGGGAGTCAGGACTCCTGGGTTCTACACATCCCATGAAGACGCCAGTGCTGTCTATCCCAAGTGGGAGGTTTGGGGTGCAGGCCAGTTCTGGGGGCATCCTGGGGGGCAACCAGCAGGGTCTCTGTCTCCCCAGCCATCAGTCTATGGGGGTTTTGGAAGCAGGGCTTCCCAGCCTTCCCCACAGACTGGGTCTCTAGGATCACACACGCTGGCTGACCAACCCCCAACATGTGTGGGCGCCAGTCCCCGTGCCATGTACCTCGCTGTTTCTGGCTTGGCCCCTGTTTTTACACTAATGGCTGGCTGGCACAGAGACATTAACGAAGCATGGGGATGGTGGGCCAAGGTGGGGGCAGGTGAGTCGTCTGAGCCCAACCAGCCCCGACCCATCCCAGCCACCTCCATTAGTCACCATCCGCTGACACAAACCGGCCCGGCCTGTTCACTGAAGCAAGCCCAGCACTCCCTGCTCCCCGGCACATGGGTCACAGTGGTTGCTCCTGTCAAATGGGCTCTGAGGAGGAGCCGCTCTGACCTTGTGGTGCAAAGAAGAGGCAGGTCCTGTCTACCCTAGAGGTTGCAATTGCATAGTGTCACTGCAAAAGCAGAATCCCCGGAATATGGTGCACAGGTCTTGTCTACACTAAGGGGCTACAACAGGGTGTGAAACCGTTCCCCAGCAGGATCACAAAAAGCACAACTGCCACATTCACACACTGCAACCAGGGTACGCTGTTGGTGCTGGCATTTCACACACTGTGCATAATGCCTGCAGGGGGCGCCTGCCTCTGTCTACACTAGAGGTTGCAACAACACAGCTTCACATGGTGATAAAACCATACCGACATCAGACATAGCGCTGCCTTGACTCAGGAGTTCAGTTATGCCCACCCGCCCCACCTCTGGAGTGTGGGCTCTGTCTACGCCAGGGGTTGCAACGGTGTCTGAAGCCATTTTCCAGCAGGGTTATAAATCCCATGACAAGCATCTCAAGGGTCTTCGGGGGGGGGGGGGGGGAGAGCAAGCAGGAGTGCGTGGGGCAGATGTGACCTGGGCCCCGACCCCCAGCTGTAGGAACACAGATCACCTCTACCAACACAGCTCCACTTGCAGGACCCCCGAGCGACCCTCCTGGACACGGGCACAGTTGGCCTAAAGCTGCCAGGGCCTCCACGCCTGGGATCCTGGGTCCCGGCAGATCCCAGCCAAGGGGGCCCCTCCTGCCCCCCCTGGGCTGCCACCTAGGGGTGGACCCCCAACCCTCCAGCACCCCCCCAGCCTAGCCCCCAACCCAGCCCCCCATGGGCTGCCACCCTCCAACCCAACCCTCCCTCCTACCCCCAACACAGCCCCATGGTCCCAGCCCCCCAGCCCAGCCCAGCCCCCCATGGGCTGCCCCCCAGGGTGGACCCTCCAACCCAACCCTCCCTCCTACCCCCAACACAGCCCCATGGTCCCAGCCCCCCAGCCCAGCCCCCCATGGGCTGCCACATATGGGTGGACCCTCAACCCAGCCCCAAGGCCAAGGCCCAGGCCCAGGCCCAGGCCCAGGCCCAGGCCCAGACCCAGCCCGCTCCGCTCACCATGGCGCCGCCTCCCCCCGCCGGGCCGGCCCGTCCGCCTCGCTCAACCTGGCCAGGTATCGAGCCGGGCCCGGCCGCGCCTCCTAGTGCTGCGCATGCGCCGGGACGAGGGGCAGGAACCACTTCCGGGAGGGGCGGGGGGGAGCCGTTTCCAAGGCAATGAAGGCAAGAAGGAGGGGCGAGGGCCTGTAACCATGGTAACAGAGGGGCAGGCGAGGCGCGTCCACGGCAACTGGGTGGTTGCCACGGCAACGGGGCAAGACGCGAGGATGGGGGACCTGTGACCAATACTACATGTGCGGGGGGGGGGGGGGGGGGGGTATATCCATGGCAGTGGGGCAAGGGGGAGCCGTGACCATGGCAACGGGAGCAAGAGCGTTGTTTCCATGGTGATAGGGGCAAAAATGGACTGTTTCCACGGCAACGAGGGCCAGTGGGTGGGTGGGGGATTTGCAGTCATGGCAACTGGGGACCAGAGGCGGGGTAGGGAGTTGTGTCCATGGCAATGAAGCAAGAGGGAGAAGTTTCCATGGAAACTGAACGGTTTCCATGTCAACAGGGACAAGCGGAACCCATGTCCCTGGTCCTGGGGGCAAGAGGGAGAGGTGGGGGAGCTGCTTCCATGGCAATGGGGCAGGAAGAGGGGATGTGGGGTTTGGGACCAATTCAAGAAGTGCACACGGGAGGGGATGGGTGCGTCTCCACAGCAACGCCAAGAGGGAAAGAAAGGGGGTGTCCTGGGCAGGGATCTTGGGGTGCTTTGGGGGGAAGGCAGGAGGGTCCCAAGGGCACGAAGGGAAGGGGAGGGATGGGAAGCCAGGAGAAAGTGGAGGGGGACTCAGGGGGAAGGAGAGGGTGGGACAGACAGAATGGGGGGCCATGCGGGAGCTACATGGGAGGGATGGGACGTGGTGAAGAAGGACTGCTATGGGGAGGAACAGGAGGTAAATAACTCAGTCATAGGTTAGTGGCCTATTGCTGGAGTGGGTGGGTGAGGTCTTGAGGCCTGCATTTTGCGGGAGGTCAGACTAGATGATCGTACTGGTCCCGTCTGACCTTAAAGTCTCTGAGGAGCATGGCAGAGTGGGGGGAGCCATGGGGGAGAGATGGGGTATAGCAAAGCAGGGCTGCTATGGGGAGGGATGGGGGCATGGAAGAGCAGGGAGTCCATGGGGGAAGAGTCAGGAGGGATGGGGCATGGTCGGGAAGGCCTTAATAATTCGAGGGCCCTGGGCAAAAGTCATCTTTTACCCTGCCAGGCCCCCCCCCCCGGTGGCAGAGGCAGGGGGAACCCCAGTGAGACTGGCAGTGGGACCAGGAGGCCAGCAGGGGCCCCCTCCCAGCACAGGGCCCTAGGCAAATGTCCCCTGCCCCGCACTAGAACTGCCTATGAGCATGGTGAAGCAAGGGGCAGTGGGAGAGGAGGTGTGGGGCTCAGGGGTAGTACAAAGTTATTGGAAGTTTTTTAAGATGCAGGGTTAATGAATAGTGTGGGGCCCGGCTGGCAGAGAGCTTGCCCCAACAGCCCTGGTCCACCCTGCATCACAGGGGCACGTCTGGGCCCAGGGGTCAGCCCCCCGACAGCAGCTGGAGTCACCTGTACTTGTCACGTGTGAAGCTGGGAGCCCCGGCCAAGCACCATATGACATGCAGAGGGCACAGCTGAGTGGGGAGCTACATCCCCCCAGCTCTGGGAGACAGAGAGGGCCTGCCCCATAGAGGAAGGAGCTGTTGGATCACCCACCCCTTGCAGTCCTTGCTGACCTCAGTACCGGTGGGTGGTGTGGAATTGCTCTGTTCTCCACTACCCGACCTCACTGCTGGCCCTACATCTGGTTTATAGACTGCCCCCAGCTGGCCCTGGCATTTTCCTTCTCACCCTGCTACACCCAGCGGACAGCAGGCTGGGCTCAGAGGGCACTGCGGGGAGAAAGATGGGAGCAGGGGCCAGGGGATGGAGTAGAGGAGCAGGCAAGGCAAGGGCCATAGCAAGCACACACAGTCTTTCCAGAGAGTTTTTATTGCTTTTCTTATATATCAAAAGTAGAATAAAAAACCATCCTTCCAACATACAGCCCTGTTTCCCATACCCCTCCCTAAATCCTGACCCTGGGCATGGAGGGTCCCCCCCATCACCCTAAGGGTGCATATGGAAAAGGAGGCCTTCACTGCAGCAGGATGTCCAGTGGTACCCCACAGCCCATCCTCGGAAGGCACTACTGAACGGAGTTCGTGTGGGGATGTTTAAATCCTGACCAGTCTTGTGGTTCGCGTCCCACGGCGGAGGAAGATGCTAGTGGAAGGGGGCGGCCAGAAAGGTGAGAAAACGTGACTCCTCAAGGCTGTCAACAACTCATTGAGCCACAGTTTAAATATAACCGAATGGCTGATTTTTTTTGGGGGGGTGCTGCATGCAGCTGGTGATGATGACTCACGGGCCCTTATCTACTAACACAGGCCTGTTTGCGCACGTGCCCATTGCTTCACACAGCTTCCCGCTCCCCGGGGAATGACGCATGCCAAGATAAGGGCCCGACCGTGGCTCTCGCTCATGTCGAGATGGCGGAAGCGCTCATCTTGCGGCTTGCGGGAATGCTGAACGTGCCAGGGCCAGGAGGCTGACTCATGCCAGGCCCGGGAGCAGTCAGAGTCAGTGCTAAGAAATTGCAGAAATTCCAGCTGCTCTCACACGCCCTTTTTAAAAAATGCAAATCTTGTGGGGAGCAATGCGCCATTTTTTTCTCCTGTGACAGATGTAGCATGGCTCCAGCCTGCCTTTTCAGGGTACCCCCCCTTGCCCATATGGTGATGGGGGCCTTGCCCAATTTCCCTCCCCCTTTGTCAGTGCAGTTTAAACGCAAATGAGGCTAGGAATATATTATATCCTCTAGAATATATTACTCTACCATACGTTCATTTCACTAATATTTCATGCCCAGCCCTGGGGGAACCCCTCCTCCCCCCACCCCTGAATAGGAATAGGCTTCCTGACACCCCCAGAAGAAGGGGACGAAATAGCAGCCTCCAGTGTAAACACATTGGCAGCCTAAGGCTGGTGTCAGCCCAGGCACAGTAGGACCATATGAACTGAGTCGTTGGGGTAGACAGAGAGACCCCCTCCCGCATGATTCCCCCCACCCCGGTTCCTGGGGGACATTGGTATTCCCGGCTTAGGGTGGTATTTGGGATAGGATGCCACCCTGGCTCAGTCAAAGTGCAATGGTTGTGAACGGATTCCCCGGCCCCGCATCCAGTACCCCGCTCTGCTCCTTGGGAAAAGGCAAGCGGTGATTTTCATCCTACCACCAGCATTGTGTCGCCCCTGCAGCCCCACAATACAGTCCGGGCCGAGGAGGTGATTTCCGGAGAGTGGCCTGGGGGGGTCTGGTATCGATCCTGGAACCTGGAGAGTCACACTGAGCAGGACAGGCAGCAGGGATAGGGGAGGCCTCCCCTGCGGAGATGTGCTTGCTTCCCCATCTTCTCCCAGTGTGGGGTGGGGGTGGTGCCCAGGCACTGCCATCAGGGCTCCATCACCTGTCCCATGAAGAGGATGGCACCTGTGGGGCAGAGAACAGCGATGGGTGGGGGAGACTGGATCCTCGCACACCAGCTCTGAGTAGAAGCCATGGTCACAGCTGCTCCCCTGCCCCCCGCCCCATTGTTCCTCCTCCCTCTGCCCCGACAGCAAGCTAAACCAGTGGTTTGCAAACCTTCTTCCTCAGGACCCAGTTGAAAAAAATTCATCTCTGCCAGCGCCCCAACGATTACATCATTGAGCAATGTCTTGTGGCGGTGGCAGGAGGAGATGCCACGACCCAGTGTCTGAGGGTCTGTGACCCGGTACTTGATCCCGACCTGTAGTTTGCAAACCATTGTGCTAAAGGGTACAGGCCCAACCCCATAACTTCTGGGGAGTGGGCGGCCAGGAGAGACTAGGTCTGCCACAGGTAGAAGCCCTTGCCCCATCCTCTTGACAGCTGGGACAGGTGGCAGGATGCCCGGTTAGAAGCGACCCACGGCTGAGTGGCTCCCAGCATGCCTCAATCCTTTGCAAAGAGGCTGGGCTGGGTTTTCTCCCAGGCTCGAGGGGGGTAGTTCCAGGGAGGAGGAGAGGGAGGAGCTGAAAGCCAAAATAACTGGGTTCCCTCCCCAACTCTGGCAGAGTCCCCAACCCTGGTCCTATCAGGGATGGAGGGAGCTGAAAGTAAGGACATTGGGGTTCTCCCCAGCTCTGGAAGGGCAGGGGTTCCTGCTATGAGGACCACAGGGTTGACCCTTACCTGTGGGATTGTGCCGCACTATAAAGAGGAAGGGTCGATCCATGATGATCTCCGGGGGGGCCATCCGGGCGTAAACAATGGCAGCTGGAAAAGAAGAGCAGGACGTCACACCCGGGAGTCAGAGATGCCAGGCCCCACCACCTCCTCCCACCACCACTGAGGCCAGCCCCAAACAGAGGCACTCTCTGGCTGGGCCCCAAGATGCACCCCAGGCCAGAGAGCCCAGGCAAAGCTGCAGGATGGGGAGTTCTCAGGGCATGCATCCTGTCTTGCTGGTGGCACCACTGGAGGGAGCCGTCAGGCCAGTGACCTGCTCACCTGTGGCGGAGGAGGCTTTGGTACCGCTCTCATTCACCTCAATTTTCACCTTCTGCAGGGCCCGCGCCACGTACAGCGACTCCTCATCTGGAAGAGAGAGAGCCATGAGCCTGGGGACCGGAGATCTCCCCCCACCATCCCAACACACCGGCAAAGCACTCACTTGACAGGCTGGTGAAGTTTGCAGCACTGGAACTGAAGACGTCCCTCACACCCAGCTGCTGCAGGGGCCGGCGGAGGTCAGATTCAGTCTCCAGAGAGAACCTGTAGGGAGAGAAGAAGGGGCTCAGCACCAGAAGAAGGGAACAGACGCAACCGCCAGTGTCTGCCCATATATGCAGCCCTTCATCTGTGCCAGGGCCTCATCTAGTCCCTGCCTAATCTAACCCGCCAGATCTCCCTCCCAGACCTAGGCCAGGCATCCTGGCCCCTTTGGTCTAACCCACGCAACCCCCTTCCCTCCCCCAGACCTGGGGCGAGAGTGCAAATGTCTCAGCTCCTGGCTGCAAACCCCCACCCCACAGACCCACCCTCCCCCTCCCAGTGCGGGGAACAGAACCCAGGAGTCCTGGCTTTAGGACGACAGGCATGAGTGTGTTGTTCTCACTTGGGAAGCACAAGCTGCCGGGGCACCCGCGTCATGTTCCTCTTCCACTCGCCCACCAGTTGTGCATCAGTGACCTGGGTCAGGGCAGCCAGGGGCACCTCCCGGCGGTAGGGGGCTGCGATGAGCATGCTGAGTGTGTCCCCGTGGTATGGCAGCTCCACCACGTCATATTCCATGCCGTCCGGGGTGGAGAACTCGCCTGGATGGGGTGGGGAGAGACAGGGTTAACAGGGCCGGAGATGTGATTCGACCCTTCCTTTGAGCAGTTGGGGGGCATAAACCAGGACTGGGCCCAGCCAGGAGCAGGGCAGAGTCTGCTGTGGGCAGGAGATAGAACGACACATATTAGGGAACGGGGCGAGCTGAAGATCCACCTGCCACCCGGGGGGCACCCACCGGCCCCTCCCTGAGTGGGGGCAGGGAACAAGACACTGACCGTAGTTGAACTTGGCTGTCTGGTCCATCATGGGCACCACCACGCTGCTCCCATCTGGCTTGTGGAAGAGGCGCTGGCGTGTGGCTGCCTCCGGGAAGGGCAGTTTCCAGAGCCCCTTGAAATACACAGCGTTCACCAGCACCAGACGCGTCAGATCGTTCACGTACCCCGGCGCCAGGAAGTCACTGATCATCCCTGCAATGGCACGGGTTAGAGGGCAAGGAAACCCAGGAGTTCGAGCTCCCAGCCCCACTGATCTAACTCACCAACCCTCACTGCCATTGCAGACCCAGGAAGAGAACCCAGGTGTCCTGGCTCCCAGCCCCACCTTCTCTAGCTCAGTGTCCCTTCCCCTCCCAGAGCCAGGGAGAGGACCCAGGAGTCCTGGCTCCCAGCCTCCTTCTGACCCCATGCCCCCAGCCGCTTCTACCCACTAGACCCCACTCCCCTGCTGGAGCCAGAGACAGAACCCAGGCGTCCCGGCTGCTCACCATGGGTGCTCTCCTTAACCCAGTCATTGATGATGAAGCGTGACCGCTCTGCCTCCGTAAAGTTGACCTGCTTGACAGTCTGGCGGAAGGCACGGGCGAACATCTTCATGAAGCCAGGGACCAACTCCAGGTCCCGCTGCACGAAGATTGCGTCGGCCACATCTACCCGGTCCTGGTTTGTCGGGGCCATCAGCTCCTTGCGCAGCCACCGCAGGGCCTGTGGGACACCCCGCTCTGCAGAGGGGAGACAGCTTGTCAGGGCAATGCAGCATGAATGCTAGGATATGTCTCTCACCCAGCACAAAGAGGCAGCCACCTCTGGGGTGAAGGTGGCAGCTGGTTGTATAGGGATCCATCAACAAGCACTGAGATGCAGCCACCTCTGGGGAGAGGCAGGGATTGGTTATACAGGGAGCCAGCAGCACCACACAGGGGCAACAGGGCCAGCACTGCAGACTGTTAGTGAGAGCCCCCCCTCCCTCACTCCATAGCCCCTTACCATCAACCCCATACTCCATCGCTGCCTTGATCTGATGCCTGCTCTCCCCAGCGGCTGCCATCTGGAGCATGGCCAGCACAGAGGCCACACCGAAGGGGGAGAAGGCCACGTTACGCTCCGGAGAAGCCTTGGCCACCTCCCGGAAAACCTTCACACCAAAGTTGGCAGACAGATGGGCCACAGAGGAGCCAGTGGGGTGGCGCAGGGGGTTGGCCACGGAGAAGAAGGCCATGCAGGCCAAAATCACTAGTGGGAGCTGCATCCTAGAGGGACAAAGCAGGAAGGGTTAGAAAAGAAGCCAGGAATCCTGGCTCCCAGCCCCTCTGCTCTAACTCCCAGCCCTCC
>ML686096.1:74238-84858 GCA_007922175.1 Pelusios castaneus
CCTCCTAGAGCTTGGGACAGAACCCAGGAATCCTGGCTCCCAGCCCCCTGCTCTAACCCACCGGCCCCCAATGGCACTTCCTTTAGCCCCTCACAAACTGTCCGTGGGGCTCCCCATAGGCACTCAGCTCCAATGGGGCAGCCCCCTCTCCAAGCCCCCATCCCGGGCTGATTCCAGCCGCGGCACCCCGCCAGCAGGGACTCTCCAAGGGCGCAGGCTCAGACCCCTGTCTCGCCAGCCCATATGCGTCTCCGGCCCCTATCCCGGCCCTAGGGGCGAGAAAAATGCCCTCACTCCTCACCTGGAAACGTGCCGGAGTCCGCCAGAGGCTGCTGAGCTGTGCCGTGCCGTGCCAAGCCCGGCTCCGCCGCCTATTTATGCGCTCGCCGTGCGCCCTGGGCGCAGGAAGAAACCGCCCGCGATGAACTCATTCCCCCCATTCCTTCCCCCTCCTTCCTCCGGCGGGGCAAACAGCCCGTCCCGGCCGCAGCGCGGGGTCCTAGCGCCCTACGTACCCGGGGGAGGGGTCATCAGCGATCGGGGGAGGGGATTCCTGGCCGGGCCCCCCCCCGCCCGCCCCTGTGAGGGCACCCCCCAATCTCACCAAGAGGATGCAGGATAGGGGAGCCTGAGTCCTTGTCACTGCCCCCTCCCCTCAGAGCATGCACGGCACCCCCTGCTATCACCCCCCCCCTCCGCACAGTGCCCTCTGCTGCCAGGTTTGGCCCTAGGGGCCCCCACCAGGCCAGCCCTATGCTGGGAGGGGTGCAGAGTTGGGTCAGGGCAGGGGGCAGAACTGGGACAGTAGAACAAAGCTGGGTTAGGGCAATGGGGGAAGCTGGGGTAAGGGGGCAGAGATGGGTAAGGGGGCAGAGCTGGGATGGGGGCCAGTTCTGGGGAAGCTCATGGACAAGGTAAATAAAAGTTTTTTCACCAGCTGCAGCAAAGGCCTGGCCCTGCAAGTGTGAGAGAGCCAGGCCTCACCAGAGCCAGATTAAGAAGCCCCGGCCACCCACCACCATGGGTCCACCTGCTTGGGGCTCTGGCCCCCTACCACGGTGGCCTGAGGGTGGGCTGGCACTGGGGGCTAGACTAGAGCATATACTCAGTGGTGCTGCCACACCACCCCTGGGCTGGCTGGTCCACCTCAGGGGAGTGCTGAGGAGCACAGGATCCTACCCTGCCCCCAGACTGGCAGATCAGCCAGCCTACGAGTGGGCAGGAGCTCGTGGAAATGGGCCTCTGGGCCCAGGGCCCTGCCCCGGCAGGGTCCCCCCAGGTCTACTGGTGCTGTGCCAGGCAGATTAGGGCAACCAGATCACACCCTGGGGCTGCTGCCCCACTAGCCCCTGCATTGATCTGGCCCTGGGTCCCACTCTGCATGTGTGTGTCAGACAGCTCTGCGTGTGTGTGTGTGAGGGGGCGGATGTCTGCCTGGTGAGGCCCGTTTGCGAAGGGAGGTGGCTGCCAACCTGTGGAGGGTGGATGTGGGAGTGCAGACAGACAGGCTTATGTGGTGTCTGTCTGGAAGTGTGTGTTGAGCCAGCAGGCCTCTCCCTCCAGCACTCTGGAGGAAAGTGAAACACCCCACAAGGCCTTGATCACCACTGATGAGGGGTGGGAATACCCTCCTGACCCCACATCTGGTGCCCTAACCTGAGCCAGCCCCTGCCAGCTGGCCAGAAGGTCTCCAACTCAGAGCACTGGCCTGACCTGCCTGCCCTCACAGGCCCAACTTCAGAAGGAGATCCTGCCAAAGGAGAAGAGAAAGGGCTTTGGGCATATCCACATGGCTTTGGGGATGTCTTCAAGGCGGCTGGGGCAGGGGTCTGTGGGTGATCCAGCCAGGGGTGGGGGTGGGTTGTGGTAGGGGGGGACTCTGGAACAGTAGAGGGGCTCTGGATGTCCTAGCTCAGTAACAGGGGGCACAGGGTCCAGAGGAGGGGGGGCTCTGAAGAACATCCCCACATATTGATCCCCAGCCCCATTGATCCCCACTGCAACTTCATCCTGCATGCCCACTGGTCCCCCCAGTCCAGAGTTGCTTTGAGCCCCTGGGGTCCCATTCTTGGCCAACATTCTCACAGTCCTGTTCCACTGAGCACCCTGCAGGGACCTTCTCCCACCCCAAGCTGCTGGGGGGGGTCTGTGAGCCTCAGGGGATCCCTCCAAGGGAGCATCACCCCTCCATTCCCGCCCCCGAGCCTTGAGCCACACATTCCCACAGGGATATTACACAGAGGGGCTGGAATGTTGGCAAAGCCAGCCAGGGACGCTGGGGGTGGGGGGGGGGTTGACGAGCTGTGGGGAGGGATGTGAACCAGGTGGGTGGGGTTGGGGGGCCCTGTGACTCCCTTTTCTATTTCAGTCCTTGGCCGGGTGCCCAACAGCCCGCTTCCAAAAATAGCACTTTTGACTTTCACATTTGTGAGAGAAACTCACAACCAGCTGCCTAGGATGCCCCATCCCAGCTGGGAGGGCAGTGGTGTCTAGGGGTTAGAACAGGGAGCCCAGACTCCTGCATCCCCACCTCGGTTTTAGGCAGAAAGTGAGGTCTGGTGGGTTACAGCAGGGGGCTAGGGTCCAGGACTCCTGGGGTCTCTCCCCAGCTCCAGGAGGGCAGTGGGGTTGCTGGATGGCAGCAGGAGATGTGGCTGTGGTTGCGGGGTGTGGTGGCCCAGTTCTCAGCAACCAGATCCCAGGGCCTGCGTAGAGGGCTGCTGGTGGCTTTGCGAACATGCTGGGATTCATGGCACCTCCTGGCAGCCAGCTCTAGCCGCAGTGAGATGGGGACCAGATGTGACCAGTGCAGGGCTGGCGGGGGTGGCATGCAGTGGGTTCACTGCCCAGACTCACAGGCCCTGGGCTTCAGCTGTGAGGGGGGGCAGGGGCTGGAGAGAGACCCCTGAATTGCGTCCCCTGTTCTCCACCCCACATCTTCTGCACACAGTCCTCCATTGTCTATCACCACCCCTGCCCCTCCACTGATTGGTTATTGTGCCCCCCTCTAGTGCTGGAGACAGAAGGGGGCCAACCTGGGGTGCCCTAAGCCTCCTATTTCCCTGAGGGACCATGGGGAGAGCCACTGCGGTGGCTAAATGGCCTCCCCAGCCCCTATGGGGTGTGGGGGGCACAGGCTGCTGGCCTGGGGAGCAACCAGATCAGGTGGGGTCTGCCCCATCTGATTCCAACTTCCTGGAATATGGCTGGAGACAGGGCCCCTCCAGAATCCGAGCTATGGTGGGGAGGGGCAGCTGGGAATTTGATGGCGTGAGGGTCCATGAAGTGGGGCAGTGCAAGGGACAGACCTGATTGCCCCCCCCAATCTTGGTGTGCACCAAGCCTGCTGCACCCCCCATTCTCACAGCCAGCCAGCCCCACATGCATGCCCATTTCTCCCACCCACCTGTCCAGCCAGGCCTGTGATGGGATCAGAGTGAGGGGAGAAGGTTCAACAGGGGGCTGGTCAGAGCGATTCCAGGTGCAGGTCATCAGAATAAGATGGGGAGAACCCAGGCGTCCTGGCCCCCCAGCCCCTACTCCCCTGCAGCCAGGCTCTCTCTGAGCAGTGGGTCAGGAACATATCTGAGTGTCTGGTCACTGGGGGGTGGTGAGTGGCCAGGATGGAATGTTCTGCTGGTCGCCCCCTCGTCCAGTCACCAGCGCACGAGGCCTGGGAGCCAGGACTCCTGGGTTCTCTCCCCAGCTGTGGGAGGGAGCTGGAGCCAGTGGTTAGAGCAGGAAGCAGCTCTGGGGCTGGTCTGGATCCAAACCCCACAGCTGTTTCTGCCTCTGACAACACTTGGCTGGGGGGGGGGGGGGCAGTGGAGTCCCTGGAACATCAGGAACTTTCCATGCGCTTGGGAACGCTGGCCCGTTGCTATGCAACCCCCATGTTTTGGGAGCTAAAGAAAGCTGGCCAGGCTCTTACATCCTTTCAGGCCCCAACAGGCCCTGCTGAGCCATCTCCTTGCGGGTTAAATGCAGGGTGTGTGTGTGGTGGGGGGATACTGGCCCCCCATTCCTCCCAGCCAGCCCATTCCCCACCCTGGGCCACATTGGAGCCAGCACCCCCTAGAGGTGATCCCTGCCTAACACAATCTCGTGGGGTTCCCCTTTTCTATTGGAAGGACAGTAAAACAAAGAGGAAGTGGTGAGGAAGTGGGGGGGAGGGGCAGAAAAATGATGTGGGGTGTGCGAGAGGACACGAAACCGGAAAAAAACACGTGCGTGTGGTGGCTGGCCACATCTCCCTTGGCTGGGGGGGTCCGAACCCACCCCAGTTAACAGCCCCCAGAAGGGTCCCTCCCTTTGTTCAGGGACCCCTGCAGCAGCTCCGCACCCCCTCACCAGCATCTGCCCCACATCGGTGGACCCAGCGTGGGGATCTCCGAGTTCATTCCCTGGAAGTGTGTCGTGGAGGAAGGCTGAGGGGGGAGGAGGGAACCCAAAGAGCTTCTGGGAAACCGCTGAGTGGTTACTGGGTCAGTGGAACTGGGTGAGGCCAGGTCTGGGTGAGATCACACCAGGAGAGGTTAATGGGATTGTTTGGGGCACAGAAAGGGCAGGCTGGACCTGGGGGGGAAGCCAGGGTCTTTTGGGGGGAAGATCACCTAGGGAGCAGCAAGGGGGCCAGAAGGGATGTGTCCCCCCACATAGTGTAGGCATCACCCTACCTGCATCCCCCCTTTCCTAAGCACCTCGCATACCAAGCTGGGGCTAATGGCTCCCAGATGGATCTCAGCCCACCACTCCCAGGGCGTGGGGCCAACCAGCTCCACGGGGGCTGGCTCCAGGAGTCAGGCTGTGTGGGAAGGGCTGGCGGGTCAATATTGATCCAGAGGGAGAGCCGGGTGCCATCAGCCATGGCGAGTAGTGAATGCCACATGACCCAGACACCCGCACAGGCTGGGGCCCGGGACCTTGGGGAAAACTGTGGGAGCTGGGGGGGGGGGGGGGGGCTTTCTTTAGAATGGGATTGGGGTGGGATGGGAACCAGGACTCCTGGGTTCTCTCTTTGAAGGTGGGTGGGTCTGGTGGGTTAGAGCAGGGAGTTGGGAGCCAGGACTCCTGGGTTCTCTCCCTGGCGCTGGGAGGGGAGGGGGCTGGTCTACTGGTAGCAGAAAGGGGCAGGATCCCCTCTCCAGCTTCTTCCCTCACTTCCCTGGGCCCTCTCTGCCAGATGAGCCATCCGTTAATCACGGCTGCTCCGGGCGTCCTGCTGGCTCTGGCCTGTTGTCTCCCCGCGACTCATGGCCTCATCACCGGCTGCGCTAATTCAACTGCCAGACTGAGCCTGGGGGAGCCATGGGCTGGAGGTGTATGTGTCTCACAGTGGCGTGGGAATGTGCCCCCGTTGATTCCCTAGTCTGATCCTGGCTCTGGCTTGCTGAGATGAGTGTCAGGGCCCTACACTGTCCCCTGTGTAGCTGAAAATCCAGCTAGGCTGGTCTCCTCTCACCCTGGGGTGAGCAGGAGGCAGGGATCCAGGGTGAGGGGCAGGGTGGATTTGTGGGCCTGGTTCTGGGACTCAGAATGCCTGGTTCTAGCTCAGGGATCGGCAACCTGAAAGATAAGAGCCATTTTTACAAATTCCTGTAATAACCAAGTGTTTTGAGAGCTGGAATGGGTGTAGCCTCCTGGTGGGGTGAGCTGGCCCAAAGTGCCTGCCACAGGATCCCCTGGCAGCGGGGTGAGCCTGTGATTTGGAGCAATCCACCCAGAGTCCCCCTGTGGCGGGTGGAGCCCGGAGCCTCCCACAGGCTGCTTGCAGGGTCCCTGGGTGGCAGGAGGGCCTGGAGCCAGGAGCCACAGGTTGCAGATCCGTTTTCTAACCACAGCTCTGCCACACATTCCCTCCCCCATTTCCCCTCACATGGCCTCAGTTTCCCCACCATGGTGGACAAGAGCCCAGCCTTTAATGATCTGGGTTCTTTGGGCACGATGAGGGACCCTGATCTCTGGGGGGGTCTGTGCAACACCTGGCCTGATGGGGACCCCACTGTGGGGCTTGATGGAAACCGGAGCCCACCAGTTGGGAAAGACCCCATTGCTCTAACTGGACTGCATGACTCAGTGTGAAATTTCCCACCATGGGGCAGGCTGGGAATTCCCAGTGCAGGAAAGGGTCACGTCACGGTTCTATGGTTCCCGAATCAGGCCCCCCAGCTCCCCTTATCTTATGCAGCCAGAGATAGACGCTGACCTGACCCTTGTTTCCTCCCAGCCAGAGACGCTTCCTTCTGGCCATCAATCTATTTGTGCCTCTAGAGCCAGACGCTGAGAGCTGCCAATGGCCTTCCCCCAAGAACCCAGGTGTCTGGGAGCAGCAACCACACGTGGTTTGCACTGTCTAGTTACACTGTAGTGTCTCCGTCCCTCCCACTTTTAATCCACAGGGATCCCAGCCGGTGGCTGGAAAGAAAGACCCTTTCTTATGCCACACTTGGGGGAGAAAAACTCAGACACGTGGCATCAGAAGCAGGAAAATGGAGTGGGGGGGGGGGGTGTCACACCCAAAGACTGGAGTGGGACCAGGGGGCCTGGGGTCAAAAATTGGCTTTAAAAAGCATAGGGTGGGGGACACTGACCCCAACAAATCTTATTCTTTTCTTTTGGGCAATGCCAACATTTTAAGTGGGAACTGATGGGGGGAAGCCCCCCTGTTCCACCAATCAGAGGGTCTGCCCCTTGAGCGGTGTGGGGGGCAGCTCCCCCATGGAGTCACGGTATGGTGACCATCAGACACCGGCCCTGGTGCTTCAAAGTGTCTGCATGCTGGGGCTGACCAGGGTGTGGGGCTGCGGAGGAGGCCCTGTTGCAGAGGGAGTATGGCTCAACTGGTCGGCTCTGTGGCTCCATGCTGGGGAGCGGTGGGAATCTGTCCAAGAGCCCTGGAGCTGCGGGGTTGGTAGAGACAGAGTCCCCCCCACCCCCTGGTCCAGCCCCACATGGCTGCACTCACACACAGGCTGCAGCTACAGCCACAGCAAGAGGCAAGCCCCCCCATCTACAGAGGGGCATGGTTTGCAGGGGAGCCAGGGTTCAGACCCCCAGGGAGCAAGGGGCAGAACCTGAAGGGAGTTGTAGGTGAGGGGGAAGGCCCAGCTCCAACTCCCTTTGCCCCATTGCTGGCCATTGCCCTCCCAGCTCGCTGCCCCTCTCCCACCCCCAGTCTTCTCCTCAGCACACAGTGCCCCAGAGTGACCCCATCTGTGGAGGCCGGGTCCCACGCGGATCCCAACATGCTGGAGGGCCAGCTGTCTGAGTCAGGGCCCAGAGTGGGCGTCGGGGCTGAATCATGGCCTCAGGGTATCCCTCGGGGGTGGAACCCAGCCCCCCAACTCACACCCCACCCCTTTGCAGCCTGAGTCCAGATCCCCAACTGACCCTCCCACCCCTCTCCCTGCAGCCCAGCAGCCTGTACTGCTGCTCCCTACAGAACAGTGGCCCACTGGGACATTTGGGGCCAGCCCCCCCGCCCACCACCTCTGGCACACAGACTCACCAGCTCTGGAACCAGACCCAACTCTCTTTATTGGCAGCTTGCTCCAGTTTTTACACCCCTGAGCCGCAGGCTGCATCCCAGCATGTCAGCCCTGGCCCTAGAGACCCCTCCTGCCCCCCGAGCCCTTCACACTCAGCCCCACGGAGACACCACCACTTCAGGGCAGGAGGCCCGCAGAGGAACAACTAGCACAAAGTGTGTGGTCACACGGCCAAGCTGGAGGGGGAAGAGGGGCTGTTGTGGGGGGGTGGCACCGTGATCCCTCCCACGCTCAGCAACAAACAACTGCTCCGCCCAAGGGCTCCCACGCTCAGTGGACATTCACACGCGTGTGCTGCCATGGCTCACGCTTACACTGACACATTCGCTGCACGTGCACACACATTTATTGCCCCCCACACTCAGACTGGCTTTGGGGTAAGCAAGGTAGGCGCTGCATAGGGCCCTGAGCAGTAGGGGGCTCCTTTGCCTACCCCAAAAGCCACATCTACCTCCCGCCCTGCAGGACATGTGGTGGGGAGCTGGGGCTGGCGGTGGTTTGGGGACCCCAACAGGGCACCAAGGCCATGGTGGGTTTTGGGGCCCCCAGTAGGCAGCTGGAGCCACAGGGGGCTTTGGCGGCCCCTGGCGGGGAGCACTATAGGAAACCCCACCATGGGCCTTCGCCTTGGGCCCCAGACACCTCTGCCCCCATTCATTGCCCCCTCCCACTCACTGCCTGCAGTAACACGCTTCTCAGCTCCCCTTGACCCTCCTCCCATGCCCAGCTCACTGCCCTGGGTACTGGATCCGGAAGACATGGACGGTGCCATTACTCAGGGCCATGGCGAAGCGCCCGTCCCCAGTGATGGTGGCCACCCGGGCTTTCTCGATGCCATGCCGGGTGGTCAGGAAAGGCCCCAGGGCCTCCCCACCAGGCCCGAACGCCACCACCTTGTTCAGCTCCCGCAGTGCTACGTAGATGTGGCCCCTGTCGTCGGCACAGATGGCACCTGGCTGGCACTGCTCCAGCTGCTCCTCGTTCAGCTCCAGCTGCACCTGCCCGTGCCCGTCAAATGCCACCACGCTGCGCCGGTGCCAGTCGGAGGCGACATAGCTGCCACACCGGCTGGCCACGAAGACCATGGCTAAACGATTGTGTCCGTCTGGGAAGATCTTCTCCACCAGCTCTCCTTGGGGGTCATAGACCTCCAAGTGGCCGGACACACTGACGGCTACATCTTTGCCCCCCTCTGCCGCTGCTGTCACAGCATGGCTGGCCTGGGTGGGACGCAGGGCCTTCTGCCACAGAAGGCTGCCATCTTTCTCCGCTAGGTAGAGCCGGGAGCCAGCAGTGTAGGCCACCTTGCTGCCCACTACTGCCACGCTGCAGGGGGCTACTCCGCCGTGGACCGGCACGCTGCCCTGGAACTCCCCCTGCAGTGAGAAACGCTTGAGGGCCTGATTCTCCTCGTCGGCCAGGAGCAGCTCCCTTGTGCCAAGGGGGCAAATCCCAGTGATCCGAGGGCGTTTCTTGTCGCCGGGGACCCGCACCGAGAAGCTGCAAGAGAGGCGAGCGACAGGGGGCAGCCGGCGGGGCGATGGCTCCGGGATAGGGGCTGGCAGCTGTGGGGCTGGGGTTGGCAGCTGTGGGGCCGGGGTGTCTTTCTGGACACTGTGCTCCCTGCAGCTGGCCAGCTCAGCCTCACTCAGCTCCAGCTGGAAGAGGCTGCCCAGGCTCTGCAGGTCGGCTCGGATGTCCAGCCGGGGGCGCGGCATCCTCAGTGGCTCCCAGCGGAAGCCACGGAGCCAGCCCAGCCGCTGGGTGATCATGGATTCCAGCGAGACGATCTCTACCTCGCGGCCCAGGCCCAGCACCTTGCGGGCGAAGGCAGCCGTGCTTCGTGCCAGCTGCTCTTGCAGCTCCAACTGGGCACGGAGCAGGCCAGCTGCCTTCTCGCACCCCTCCACGTGGTGCCGCAGCGTGGCTAGCACCTCCTCCTTATGGGTCAGCAGGCGCCGGGCCACGTCGGCACAGGTGCGTTCCACCACGTCCCGCAGGCCGGCCTCATGCAGCCGCAGCTGGCTCAGCTCTTCCTCCAGTACCACCCGGCCCTGGGCCACCTGCCCCGCCATCTCCTCCACCCCGGTCAGCAGCTCGGCCACCAGGGGCCGCCGGGCCTCGGCCGCCTCCACCATCGTCTGGCAGGGGTGCTCCAGATGGGAGCCCAGCCGGCACTCCCGGCAGATGGGGCTGGCGCAGGGCTGGCACAGGAAGCGCAGCTCCTCCCCTGGGTGCTCCTGGCACCGCACGGCCCGGCGCTGCCGGATCTCCTCGTCATGATGGCCGGAGAGGTAGCTCTGGACGCTCACCAGCCGGTGGGTGTGGGTGAGCCGAGAGCAGCGATGCCCAGTGGCACAGGCCTGGCAGAGGTTGTCGGCGCAGTCCAGGCAGCGGGAAACGGCCGGGCGGCTGCCCTCCTGCCCGAGCAGTGGGCACAGGCTACAGCTGAGATCTGCCTCGCCCCCTGGGCGCACCAGCTCCAGCAGGCCGTTGACGAAGAAGTTGGTCTTCAGGCCGGCCACCCCCTGCGGCAAGGGCACCTCCTCCCTGCACTCGGGACACCGCAGAGCCGGCCGGTCGTCCAGCAACCCTTCCAAACAGCCCTGGCAGTAGGTGTGGAGGCAGGACAGGATCTTGGGCTGGCGCAGCCGCTCCAGGCAGATGGGGCAGGTCAGGAAATCAGCGGTGATTGCATCTGAGAGGGATGGGGTGTCCGAGGCCATGGTGCCACGGCGAGAGGTCGCACCCCCACAGCCAGCAGGGGAGCGTCCGTGCAGAGACAGGGAGACTGCTGGAAGCACCTAGGGACGGGTATGGAGAGGCTATGGGACTCAAAGCCAGGAGGCCTGGATTCTCTCCCTGGCTCTGGGAGGGGGACATGTGGGTCAGAGCAGGGGGGCTGGGAGCACAGATGCCTGGGTTCTCGCCCTGGCTCCGGGAGGGCAGTGGGGTCAGGTTGGGAGTCTGTCCATAGGAGTGTGTTCCCTGCAGGCATGGCTGGTGGGTCGGAGCTGGGCTGGGCCCTGGGAGCCCGGACGCCTGGGTTCTGAGAGCTGCTGGCTAGAGGGGA
>ML686096.1:84868-107321 GCA_007922175.1 Pelusios castaneus
ACGCCTGGGTTCTGAGAGCTGCTGGCTAGAGGGGAGGGGCTGGGAGCTCGGACGCCTGGGTTCTCTCCCGTCCTCTTCCGCAGGGGAGCCTGGTGCTGGGTCAGGGCTGGGGACCAGGACTCCTGGCTTCTCGCCCGGGCTCTAGGGGTTGGAGCAGACGCTCCTGGTCTGTTTGTGGGGGATCTCCCCAGGAAATGGGGTCCCGGGGCTGGCGGAGGGCCCCGGGAGCCACCCCCAGGGCCGGGGGTGTGGGGTTACCTCAGCCGGGGGGGCGGGTGCAGCTGTCCCGAGGCCCCTCACGGCGGCTCCGAGCCGCCAGTCCCAGGCGGAGTGAAAGCGAAACCCAGCACCCGGAGCCGCCCCGCGGGGCCCGGCCAGGGCTAGTCCCGCCCCCCCGGGACCAGCGGGAGGGGAGAATCTTCCCCGCCAGCTCCAACCGGGCCGCGCCCCCAATGTCTGCCAGCCTGCCGCTTCCCCCCACCGATTCAGTTTGGGGGGCGGCTGCAGAGCCGGCGCTCGAGATCTCTGCCCCCCAACATACGCTGTATCGACTCCCATGATCCTGGCAGTGGGTCCCGTGGGTCCCCTGTCACAGGGCTCCACTGCTCGCCCCCCCCGGCTCCGAGCCACCCCATGGGGCCCTGACAGGGCCTCCCCCCATGGCTCCCAGCCCCACAGGACCTGCACAAACCCTGAAACCCCCTATGGCTCTCAAAGTCCCCCCAATTCCACAGAGACCCTTCCAGTCTCGGACACCCCCATTCCCCCTGACCCCCCCAACTCCTAGCCCCACAAGTCCCTACACAGTCTCTCCTCCAGCCCCACACCCCCTGGTCCGTTCTCCACCCCACAGGGCTCTGCACTCAGTGGTTAAAGTATAATTTGACAGGCCCCGGAACCCTCCTAATCTCCGGGCCCCCTTCCCGTATTGTCCGGGCCCCCTTCATGCATGTGCGGGCCCCAGCCCAGGTAGGCATTTGCAACCACTTCTCAGTCCCACATGCATCGGTTATGATTGTCACAAACTAGCAAACACTACATAACACACTAAATATAGTTATTAATAACGGTGGGGCCTAGGACCTGCCAGCAGCCAGAGCAGGGCTATTTTTAGGGCCCCGGAACTCTGGCCCTCAAATTTGGGGGCCCCGGAACTGCGTTCCAGTGCATTCCCCCTTACTTTAACACCTGCCTGCACTGGCTCCCCAGTAACCTCAGAGACCCCCTTCCATTAGCTCCAGAAATCCAGCCTGGCTCCCTGCTCCCCTTGAGTCCTTCCCCCCACCTCCTGGCCCCACAAGACCTGCACAGACCCAGAGCAACATCCCCCCACCAGCCACACCCAGAGCAACTACCCTTCTGCTCTTCCCAGTCCTGAGCAAACTCCCTAGCCCTTAGCCCCCACTATTGTGCCTCAGTTTCCCCATCCAGGCAATGGGGATAATGCCCTCAGCACAGCCTAGTCTCTGTGCATGACATTCTTTGAGATTGACAGACAGCACAATCCATTGCCAGCCTCAGTGGGGGGAGATGTTGGTCCTCGGAGCAGGAATGGGTGCAACTCTAAGCTCCTGGGCTCCCGTGGCAGGGGGTCATCCTTGCACCCCCCAAATCATAGCCCCAGCCCTGCACCCCCAGCTGGTGCCAGAGGGGGATTGCCCTGTGTGCTGCTGTGTCTGGGGAGGTGCAGAGGTGGGTTTGCATGGCTGTAGGGCTGCATTGGCCTATATCTGTTTGCACTGCTGGGAGTGCGTGGTGGTGTGAGGTCACTGGGCGTGGGAGCATCGCCCTGTTTGCATGAGTGTGCATGAGGAAGACTCTGTGTTTACACTGCTGGGCACAGGCTGTATCTGTTTGTGTGGCAGGGACGGGGCCCACGGTGTGGTTTCTCACTGCCCTTCTGTGAGTGCCTGGCTCAGGGTGAACGTTTCTTTGCAAACCAAGAGGCACAGTTGTATTTATCTCTCTCAGTGTTAGGGTCAAGGAGCCACAACCTGTGCTGTCCCCCAGACAGGTTTTTAGGGCCTCCCACAAGGGCCAGCCCCAGGGCTCCCCAAGCCCCTCGCTGCATGTGATGATTCGGGAGCTTGCGGATCCAAAGGAGAGGGCTCAGAGAAGGACGGAGGGGCCAGAAACCCTGCCCGAGAGCGAGAGACTCCAGCGCCGAGGACGTGATCACACTCTGAGCTGCACCGCAAGGAGCAAACGTTTAATACAGAGCCCTACTCCAGTAGCCCAAGGCATGAGACCTCCCCGCCAAGCTGGACCAATTCAGGCTGGAAAGAAGGTGGACGGTTTTACGTGAGAACTGTTAGCATTGGGGACGATTTCCCAGCGTCGTGGCGGGTTCTTCATCCGGGATCGTGTTTAAATCAAGGTGGGATGTTCTCCCAGCAGAGCCACTCTGCCAAGCCTTTGGGGGCAAGTCTCTGGCCCAGGCTATGCCAGGGGGTCAGACTAGAGGGTGACACTCATCGTGCCTGGTCTTGGCACCGATGAATCCGCCCCGGCCCCCACCCGTCTTTGCAAAGCAGGGCCGTGTTTATTAGATGCCTTAGGAGCAGAGGTGACACCAGCATTCAGAGTGGCCTGAGGCAGGATCCGCTCATTGCATCTGTCTCTCTACCCCCCCGCCCCAGCCCTTTTCCTCCAGGTCCCGAATGAGCCCCCTTGTGTGTCTGAACCCCCTGTTCAATGTGGGTTCCCTCACCCTGCCCAGGACCATCCTGCTCTCCAACTCACACTGGCCGTCGACGTTGGATCACGGATGCACCCACTCGGGGTCTGCCCTTTACGGGGCCCACGTCCAGCCCGGCCAGCTGTCTGTGGACCCAGCCCCACAGGCCCGGTTCCCGTTCCATCGACCCCAAATCTACCCCATCCCCTGTCATTAACGGAAGCCTGGCCGCTGCTTTCACCCACCTGCCCCTGTTGATGGACAGATCCAGCAACAGCCATTTGCCAAAAGGGGGCGGCAGAACCCCTGCTCTAGGGGTGCCTAAACCTCCAGTTGCCCCCAAAAGTTGGTCAGGATGACCGCAGCTGCAGCACTTCGTGGTAGTCATCCAGCTGGCTCCAGGGCTGGCTGGACGGCGGGTCCAGGTATAGCCACGCTTGTGCTCTGAAGGGATTTGACCAGGCTGTGTCCCTGGGGTGACAATCCCAGATGCTGGAGGCCGGCGGAGACGGGTGTAGTGTCCATTAAAAAAAAAAAACAACACCTCGGCAGAAATTCCCACTTCTGGCACGGTTGCACATACCCTGCCCTGAATCCTCAGTCTCACTAAGGAGCTAACAGCACCATCCTCCAGCGACAGCAGCTTTCCGTCTGTTTTTTATGCCAGCCCTATGCCCGGTACTGAGATCCGGGGTTACCATCGCGCCAGGTGCTGCACGGAACCTGACTGCCTCCCCCCTGCAAAACTGGGCTTATTTGATCCCCGGGGATGGGGTGGGGGGAAGCACAATCAATGTTCCTGTCGCATTGCAGGCACCCCTTGACCTTTGACCTATAGGTCAGTAGCCAAAAGATGGGAGGGAGGAGCATTAACAAAAGAGTTGCCCCCCATTGCCTGCTTCCATGAAGGAGTCCCCACTGCAAGGTCCACCCCCCCCCATCCAGGGGACTGGCTCGGTTCTCTCTTACCGGCAGGCTGGTGGTGTTGAGCACCACAAAGGACATGGTGGCCCCGATGCAGACAGTTCCCCCGAGCCGATCAATTCACACCAGGTACCAGAACTGCTCGTTCTCCAGGCAGCCGCGGGCCCAAATTAGCTACATTCTTTTGCCCGTGCCAGCTCAGAGACTCCGCCAGACTTTGTTCCTGGCCGTAGAAGGCCGTGGTTTATCCTCGAGCACAGCCCAGACATGGTTTCCCCCCAGGATCGTATCCCGCAACGAATCCTGCAGCATGTCCAAATCGGCGCGTAGAACCGTGCTAGCTCACCCATATTAACTGGCTGGTTAATGCAGCTAGCTCAGGTTAGAAAACTCCAGTGTAGACGGATCATTAATCTCTCTGTCTTCTGTTGGGAAATAGGCTGAAGGCCGGATGCCTTGCCATCCTGGGGAGAGGGACTTTTCCATCTCATACACCCTTGCCATCCATCCACCAGCTAGACTGGCAGGGAGAAGGATACACAGATTGCAGGCTATCAGCCAACGCCTGCTAACGTCAGATGGATGCTTCACCCCCTCTCGTGGCTGAAGTTTGCCTAGACATGTATAAACAAGGAGTCCTGGGGCACTTTTAAAGACTGACATTTATTTATTACACGAGCTTTTCTCCCACGAAAGCTCCCGCGATAAATAAATATGCGTCTTTAAAAGTGCCACAGGCCCCGTCTGGCTGACGTAGACTAACATGGCCGCACCTTTGGTGCTAGACATTTATGATGATGCCGCAGTCTGTAAATGAAGGAACCCGGGCCCTTTATTATCAAGAACCACGACACTGGATCATGAGCAGCAGCAGCCCCCATGGCAGCCTGGCTTTCTGCTGAGGCTGTCTGACAATTGGGCCCGTGCAAGGTGCCCAAAACCGAGTGACCCAAAATTGTTCCTGAGGATGGTCCTGCACTAAAGGCTTCAAATCCTGCACAGCTTCAGAGCCTTCGCCCAGCCCTGAAACAGAAGAGCCAGGGGCTCTGCTTTAAATCTGGAGTGACTCCACAAACCTGGCCCCACTTCAACACAGTGTCCCATTCGCACCAGGGAGACATCACTCAGAGTGGCTGGCGTACACGGGATACACATCAGGGAAGAGCAGCTCTGGATTTAGGCAGTCAAGCTGAATAAGTTAAATATGGAGTGAACACTGTCTGCTGGGGTCCCTCAGGGATCATGCTCTGGACTCCTCTCAACACAGCCAGACAGGACGAATGATTCAGAGTCGGCCACACCCCCGGTCTCCAGTCCCCAGCGCACCCCTCTCTTTCATCTCGCCTCGCAGGGTTCAGCTCCCCTGCTCTGCCTGGAATGCCCTCTGGGGGATCCCCTTGGCTTGGTCTCGGGGAGTTCCTCCACGCCCAAAGGGCCAGGCCTCTCCTTGCAGTCAGAGTGATTCACAGCCAGTGTGAAAGTCAGGAGGGTTTATTAGGTCTCAAGATCACAGCATGGAAGGACTTTGCTAGCAGATTAATTCCAAGTTACAGCAGCAACCACCAGAGGAGCCTCATTCTTGGGGTTCCCTCCCCGTCAGCCTTCCATAGGGGTCAGGTCTCTTTCCCCCCCAGCTACCTGCAGATGTGTCCTCAAGCTCCTCCCGGTCTTTGTCTTCTTCCCTTCCTGGTCTCCAGCTGCCCCAACCTGTTGCACCTGGCTGACTCATTTGCCCTCTGGAGTGATCATACACCCCACATGATGAGTAACACAGGGGAGAAACAGAGTCCTGTGACACTTTTAAAGACTAACAGATTTATTTATTGCATAAGCTTCTGTGGGAGAAAATCCCACTTCATCAGACGCATTGAAGATAGACCAACATGGCTACCCCCTTGGAACCTGAATATATGGGGGAAACTGAGGCACATACACCACCCTCAGAAGACCCTCCCCCCTCCAGAATATCTCTACTTTGCCACTGTTAGGCTTTAATGTTTTTTCTGTCTTTGTAGACTTTTCTCTGTCAGGTCTCCTCTGTTACAGCTTGGATACTTTTCCTGCCAGTAAGTTGTGGAATGAAACTCAAGTTAACAGATAGTCATACCAGACCCACCCAAAGACAAGGATGCTGTGAACATTCAATAAGGCAGTGGCCAGCTGCCAATTGAGAAATTCTGGTTTAGATGGGAACAATACATTTCCGACTATCTGTAAGGACTCTCCTCTTCATCCCATCCTCCCACCCCACCCTAAATGTAGCCATAGGGCCTTTGATGTAATTAAAGTGTCTCTGCATCGATCATTATCACCTCTGTCCTTTCTGGGTGGAACAAGTCTGTACTTGTAAGTAAATAGGTAAAGAATTCCAAGCGGATTATGTAACTGACAGAAACATATATATTTGACCACTGGAACACCACCAATTTGAAGCTGTCCTGTCAGTCTTCCCGGTATCGTGAATAAACCTCTTCAGTATTATCTGTGCTGCCTGATTCTCGGGGAAAGAATCTTTCTGGGTTATCATCACACACTGGAATTATCGATAGTCAAGTTCCAAAGGGGTAGCCGTGTTAGTCTATTGCAGAAAAACAAAGAGTCCTGGGGCATTTTTAAAGACTAACAGATTTATTTATCGCATGAGCTTTCATAGGAGAAAATCTCACTTTGTCAGACGCTTCCCATCTTCAAAGAGTCTGACGAAGTGAGATTTTCTCCCACGAAAGCTCATGCGATAAATAAATCCGTTAGTCTTTAAAAGTGCCCCAGGACTCTGTTTGTTTTTCTGGAATTACTGAGACTCACTGCGATGTTTGGCACTACACGCTCACCCTCATGGTGTTGACCAGTTGGAAAGCTTAAACTCAGTCCCTATAGTCATTTGATAATGATCTGCCCCTGCCCCCCCAGCACTTCCCACACCCATGAAACTTCAATCAGTACAAAAAAAAACCCCCTTAAAAATGCTTCAGAAATAATCATTATCCACCAATATTATTCACACACACAATAAAATAGTTCTGCCCTGCCTCGTTAAACAGCAATGCTTGACAAAGCCTGCTCCCTTCGTGGGCCAGTCATTCTGGGGCAACCAGATTAGCCCTGCAGTGGGGTTATGATCTATGTCGATGGTGGATTTGCAGCAATCAGTTACCGTTCTTGCTTTCCCTGGGGTAACTGAGGGCAGAACTAGCCTTGGGAATTCACCCCTGCCCCAGCAAATCCACAGTCACTCCATGGTGACCCAGCCTCCCCTCCACCCCCAAATACTCCCAGCCTGTTGCATCTGCAGAAGTGATGGGAGGGAGGGAGGGGAAGGGGGCTGGTTCTCTTCTGGGCTGTGCAGCTGGGGCAGGGGATGGAATTCACACCCAGGCCTGGGGCAGGGGTTGGAATTCACACCCAGGCCTGGGGCAGATGGATTTGGCTTTGTCCTAAAAGACACTGTTTGCATGGGAGGGAGAGAGAGAGAAGGCCCCAACCATACAGTGATCTGAGACGTGGAGTGGGCAACAGAACCCAGGAGTCCTGGCTCCAAGCCCACTGCTCTGACCCACTCTTACCCGATACAGCGCTCTTCCCTCCCACCCAAGAAGGCCAAGACCCCTTCCTTGAAGAAGATGGGCGCCCGCCGGGAGTTGTGGTGCTGGGCCTGCAGCACTGAGACCTGTGGAGCACGGATGGCGTCCCTCAGGACCAGCTGCTATGAGTGAGGCTGGATGCCGGCTAAATATAGCTGGAGCGTCCTCGGCTGCCAAGATATCACTCAACCGGCCCGGGGAGCTGGGAGGCCTTTTAAAGGCAGGAGTGTCCTGGCAAGAGCCCGTTTGCGTCAGAGCCGGGGCCCGGCCAGCTTAAAATGGAGATGCTGGGTTCCCGGGCAGTCGGGCACCATTGCGCAAACCTGAGCCGGCATGAGACTTGGGCTGTGACACCTTATGGCAGGCTGCGCTCGGCTCCCCGTTTGCTACTCAGAGGCTTCCGTGTTTGACCTAGACCCCACTGCTCTCCCAGAGCTGGGGAGAGAACCCAGGAGTCCTGGCTTCCAGCTCCCCTCGGCTCTAACCGCAGACCCCACTGCCCTCCCAGAGCTGGGGAGAGAACCCAGGAGTCCTGGCTCCCAGACCTGCCCCGCTTCTAACCCCAGACCCCACTGCCCTCGCAGAGCTGGGAAAAGAACCCAGGAGTCCTGGCTCCCAGCCCCGCCTCCCCTCTAACCCCAGACCCCACTGCCCTCGCAGAGCTGGGGAAAGAACCCAGGAGTCCTGGCTCCCAGCCCCGCCCCCCACCCATTGGACCCCACTGCCCTCGCAGAGCTGGGAAAAGAACCCAGGAGTCCTGGCTCCCAGCCCCGCCTCTCCTCTAACCCCAGACCCCACTGCCCTCGCAGAGCTGGGGAAAGAACCCAGGAGTCCTGGCTCCCCACCCATTGGACCCCACTCCCCTCCCAGAGCTGAGAAGGAAGTCAATGAGAAGCCAGTGCTGTTCTGTGTGCGCGTGATGACGGGCAAAGTCCTGGCCTCAGGCAAACTCTTCCTCTGCCGCTGGCTTAGTTCAGTCTCCACCGCAGTCACAGCCCCCACCGCCGCTGTCCCCTCCGCAGTCACCACCACCGCTCCCAGCTCCGCAGTCCCCGCCGGTGTCCAAGCCGCAGCTACCGCCGCCCCAGTCTCCGCCATGGTCCATGCCAGCGTCCAAGCCGTGGTCGCCTCCGTGGCCGCCTCCCCAGACGCTCGCCCCTCTGCAGTCCTCGCCAGAGTCAACGCTGAAGCTGCCAACAGCACCGTCCCAGCTGCTGCAACGCCGGCAGCACGCCCCCATTTCCTGCAGCTGTCGCAGGGAAGGAGAGAGGCCGTGAGAAACCCCACAGCATCCCTCGCCCCGGGGGGCCCCACCCTGCCCTGCTGGGCCAAGTCACAGAACTGCCTGTCTGAGCCAGGGCACCTCCAGGTACTGAGGGCAGCAGATGGCAGAGAACAGCGAGAGGGGGGCCACGATGGCAGGATTTATCCCCGGCTCACCTGCCGCTCCCACCAGCTAGTTGAGACACCTTGGGGCTGGGCTGCTGCTTGGTCCAGCTACGCCCGCGCCCCTTCCCGGAGGGCAGTCAAATTCACCACGTGCCCACAGCTGGCTCACATCTGGGACGCCACACCTGGGGCTCTGGAAGACAATGAGGAAAGGGGTGAGAAGATGAACATGGAGGGGGGAAATCAGAGGAATGCCCCCATAACAGCATGGGAACATCACCTGACCTCCAGAGCCAGGGGGTCTGGTCTGAGCACGGCCAGTGGGCCATGGGCGTCCCAACACTAAAGGGGGCATCGCAAACCAGGGACAGTGCCGGTGATCCACTCACCCAGGGACAGCGCCTCCTCCTCGCCCGTGACCCCTCTGCCTCGGCCTCTCTGCCTCCAGCCCTTTTCTAGCTCCAGGATTTCTTACAGCCTCTTCCTGGCTCAGCCCTCTTGCTAAGTTGCGGTTTCCTCTTCCGGGGGGTGTGTGGAAAATCTCTTTTCCCAAATAAGTCCGGCCAGGCCTTCCTTGTTACTGCTATGCAGCTGCTGCTTCTGCAGCAGCTGGCAGGAGAATCCAGACCTGCCGTCTGCTCTGGATTCTGGCTCAGAGACGCATTACTCCAGTGGTTCTCAACGAGGACACATGAGCTTCTAGGGGGTATGTCAGCTCATCTGGAGATTTGCTAGCGTTACAAGAGGCTACGTAAAAAGCACCAGTGAAGTCAGTCCACGCTAAAGTTTCTTACAGACAAGAGCCTGAATCGCAAGCGCAGTATTTTTATTCTAGGTGCTTTCGTTTACAGTTGCCCATTAGAAATGAGGAAAGGGAGCAAGTCCTCAGTTAGACGGCCCTGCAACACGTGTGCGCCTTTAGGTCTGATTTTGGAAGCACTTCTGATTTTCTTTCCAAGTGAGGGGAAACTTGGGAAAGATTGAGAAGCTGGCGCTCTCTGTAGCGGCCAAGGTACATTCCTTGCACCTTGCCGCCTTCCCCGCCTCCTTGGCCCTGGGCGCAGTCTGGAGCGGGAGGGAGGTGCGCTTGTAAGGGTCTCGGTGTTCATTAAATAGCAAAGCAGTGAATGAGAAAGGAATAAAATGAGCTGGAGAGCGTCTCCGGGAACGGCTGCATCTTCCCTGCCCTGGGCTCATTTCCAAATTCCTATTGCTGCATCTCCCCCCTCCAAACACCCTCCCCTTTCCAGGGCACATTTCCAAATTCCTATTTTCATAATACTGTCCCTTATGAGGAAGTGTTTCTAAATTCTAACCTCTGCCCTTACCGCACTCTGGCATTTTTGTCTTACTTCAGAGTCTTACTCTTTTCCTGACTCTTTTCTCTGGGAGAGGATGGGTCAATACCTCCATATATGGCCCTTTCCCCATATCGAAGGCAGGCCTTCCTCCAACAGTCACTTATTGGGTGGGGCTTTTCTGTTAGTCCTCGCCTCCTGGCTGGCAACATTTCCTCTTCAGGTGCCCTCACCACCCCCTGGCGCAACACTACTTAGCCTTGCCAGCCCCGCCCCTCTGCCCCGGCCCTACTGGAGTCTGCTACTTACTTTCTCCTGGTCCGATTCTTGCTCAGCGTGCTCAGTTTCCCCTCATTAAATAGCCCTGTGGGTGTACTTGAACTTCCCCTGCTCTACGGTGATTTTCCACGCCTGTTCCATAACGTCATGGGCCCACACCTGTGGTTTGCCCACTCCCCTCAATGGGCGTAGCAATACCAAGGTCCACCTCAGGCGGCTGTAATGTCCCTCTGCTAAGCCTCCCGCCTGGCTCCTCCACGCTCACTTTTCTTCTGCTGCCTCCTAGAACCGGGACGCTTGCTCCCCTTCTGTCTGCATTTGTCTGTTTTACACAGTCGCTGTTACAGTCCCCTTATATCAGGGCAGATCGTGTGCCCACATTCTCCACCAATTCTCACAGGGTGCTTGGGAGGGGTGGGGGGGGGGGGTGGGATCAGCCTCTACTGTCATTCAGTACTGGCCATATTGACCTGGCCCCAGCATTTCCCCACATCTGTGAACACTTATATTGATGCAAAACCCCCCCACCTTTCAAATGTTTAGAAAACAATCAATATTATCCCCAAAATGCCATACACACACAAATATATCTATATAAAATAAAAACCAAATTGCTGCTTCTTCAGTCCTAAACAACGAACTTGGGCAAAGTATCCCCATTTTGTAGCTTCCCCGCCCAGTGTGACTAGATTTCCCCTCACCAGCAGCATTTTTCCTGCAGAGCTGGTGCTTATCAATTTCTTTGATAACCTGACGGAGTAGTGTAAATTAGCTGGCAGTACTGAACCCAGGAGTGGAGGGTTCACACAGCAAGGTGGGGTAAGTCAGAGCCCAAAAGTGGAGAATTGGGGTGACAGCAGCACACCAGTCCAGATTGCAAGGGGCGGGAGGGGGGGGATCATCAAACCTTGTTCACGCAGGTCACTGATTTGAGATGGGTTTGCCATGTAGGTCAGAGACATGGAGAGAGCAACAGAACCCAGTTGTCCTGGCTCCCCCCATTTCAAACACATTGAACTCCACTCCCCCCACCCCCGAGCTGGGGAGAGAACCCAATAGCCCTTGCTCCCAGCCTCACCCCGCTCTTGTTATATTTTGTGACATTCCCCTCCTGCAGTCTGGATTAGTGTGGAACTGCGTCACCCCCAGTTCTCCACTCCAGGGTTCCGGCTTACCCCACCTTGCTGTGTGAACCCCCACTCTTGAGTCAGCTCACGCCCAGCCTCCTGTGTGTAACTGATCCCTCCCCCAGTGGAAGAATGCTCTCACTAGCCACTCACGGGAGTGTCTCTCGGCAAACACCCCCAGTCCCACTGCACCCCGCCAGCTCATTTACACTAATCCGTGAGTTTTATCAAAGAAACCGATAAGCACCAGCTGTCACTCTGAATCCACACGCACAGCTTCCGATAAAACAAACACGTTTGACCACAGCAAGATGTGAAGTCTGCACATTATAAATCAAATGATTAAATCAAGGAGTTTATCACAATCAAGTGAAAGAAAACTCATATCCTAAGCTAAGGTCCCTGATCCCGTCTATGTTCAGCTTACCACACAGGTTGGCTGTGACATGTTTTGCAATCAAACTCTCCTGCCCTGTGGGTAGGTGCCAGTCCTTGATGTTGCATGGGAGCAAGATTCCAGGGGAGCCCCTAGACAAGGGGGCCTTTTTAAAAAAAAAAAAAACAAGTTTCCTTGACTCCCCCTGGGGTCAGGTGCTTGGCCCTGTCCGTGATTCCTTCCACTTGAGTCAAAGTGCTCCCAGGTGCTTAACCAGTCCATTGTTCCTGGATGCATGCCTTCGCTGGGTGTGGAAACACAGCGTTGTTTATCTGCATCTATTCAAGCCACGTGAGACACAACTTGGGACATGGCCTGTGTGATAAAGTCAGGCCAGAGGGCTTTAAAAGGGTGCTTGAGGGCTGATGTCAGCCTCAGAATGATAAAGGCCCTTTTCCCTGCAGGCAGGGGAGAGGGAATTACAGCATAATTAATCACACCAGAGGCTAGGCAAAGTCTGCTCCAGTCCTATTAAAAGCCGCATCTGTGCTGGAAGCAGGGTGGGGGAACAGAGGAAGGCAAGCTGACAAAGGCTTGGAGCAGGAGCAGGAGCAGGAGCAGGAGCGTTTCCCCCACAAACCAGTATAGTGTCTCTTCCCAGGAGAAGAGCAGAAGAAGGGACTCCGGCACCAGCCTGCAAAAAGAGACTGGGCTTGCCCAGCACCAGAAGAGCACCTCCACAGCAATAATTCAGCTGAAAAAGCCAGGAACAGCTACTCTGGGGATTGGGCCTCATGGATGGACAGACTTATACACTCTGGAGTGGAGGGGGAGGCTTGAGCCCTCGGGGCAGATTTGCAGAAGGCCTCCTTTGCCCGGGGCGACAACCACCACCTGACAGAGCCAAGGGGTTGCTTTGCCACATGTGGGGTAATCACCCCGAGGCAAGAGAAATCTGCCTCACAATGGAGGATCTGGTGTAAGCCACAGCAGCACAGCAAAAGGCTTGGGTGCTCGGGATATTTTGCCTTCCTCATGGCTCACTTGCTGGTGGATTCTCTGTATTTCAAAGTCTTTACATCATGATTTGAGGACTTCGAACCACCCTGCAGGAGGTAGCGAGCCAGCTAAAGACCCTGACGGCCCTGAACCGTGGCCATGATGTGGGATGTCCTCTGAGGGCTACCAGTTACCTGCAAAAGATGGCTGCGGAGGACGATGTGGAAGCCTACCTCCTCGCTTTCAAAAGGAGAGCTCTTAGGGAGCCTTGGCCCCAAGATCAGTGGGCCGGCATCCTTGCCCCTTTCTTACGTGGAGAGGCGCAGAAGGCATACTATGACCTGACAGTGGAGGCTGCCTCAAATTACCTCCAACTGAAGGTAGAGATCTCGGCCAGATCCGGGCTGACGACGGCCCTAAGGGCACAGAGTTTCCATGAGTGGAAGTACCAGGATGGCCGGGCGCCAAGGTCGCAGCTCTTCGACCCAATAAATGTAACACAGATGGCGGCGTCTAGAAGTCCACAGTGCAGAGAAGATCACCGAGATCCTAGCCTTGGACAGATTTATGCGGGGCCTGCCGCCAGACCTACGGGGTGGGTTAGCCAAAATGACCCCTCCTCCTACGAAGCCCTTGTAGAAAGGCAGTTAGCAAACTTAGCGGCCAAGAATCTTTCTCGTACAGCTGGGGAAGAACGGCGCCAGAGCAGGAGACTGGACCCCACCATAAAAGCTCAGACCCCCAAGGCTCCAAGGACACTGGGGCTGGGGAGAAAAGAGGCTAAAGAACAGCTTGAGGCTACGAGGGGTCTTAGGGATCTTGGAGGAGAGTGAGACCTGACAGCCCAAAACACAGGGGGATATTGGTGCTATGCTTGTGGGGAGCTAGGACCTATAGCAGCCCAAGGCCCAAATGCAGATGAACCCCTGCAGTGCAGCCTGGGAAATCGTGTCGGGTCTTGCGACCTGATCTATGTAGTAGGCATGGTGGAAACTCCCCATAGGTACACCCGGGCAGTCAAGATAAATGGCTTTGAGACCACCGCATTAGGAGACTCCGGGAGTGCCGTGACGCTGGTCTCAGGAAAGTTGATAGGCCAGGACCAGTTATCCCGGGCCAAGTGCACAGGAATAACCTATGTAACGGTATGGTCAATTATTACCCAACCGTTCTGGTCCGCATCGAAGTCCAGGGCAATACCACAAGGGTGATGGTGGGGGTGATTCTGACGTTACCCTACCCAGTCCTCAAAGAGTGGGATTTCCCAGGCTTTGGAATCTACTCCTGGAGGGAGAAGCAGGGATGGGAGATGACCCCAAGCAAGGTACTGCACTTCCCATAGATCATACCTCCCCCAGCCTTCACTGAGTTTGCCCAAGACCTGTTCTCCAACACAGTAAAGCTGCGGAAGACACGGCGAGAGCGGAGAGCCGACAGAAGATTGGGAACCCGAGTCCTCCTCCAGAATCAGAAGACGGCGCTTGTAGATAGACATCCCCATTTGGTCACAAGGGGGACGAACCGGGAGGTTAACAAGCCAGAAACTGGGCCTTGCCCCACTGGGGAATGCCTGCCCGAGGAGGCTGAAGTTCGTCCCCTAGATGTGGAAGTTCGTCCCCTAGATGCCTTGGCAACTTTGTACAAGACCAGGCCAATGACCCTCCGTATGACAATATCAGGAGAGTGGTGGTGGAGGTGAATGGAGTCCTGGTGGAGGGAAAGACAAAGGCCAGGGACGATGCTTTGTGATCAGAAAGGACCTGTGTAGAGGGTTGTCCAAGTACAAGAAGAGGAGGTGGAACCACAGAAGCAGCAAAAGACAGTGCTAGACCTCGCCCAGAGCCATTTGTTAGGGGGACACCTTGGGGTCACAAGACCCTGGATCGAATCCTGCAACAGTTTTTCTGGCCAGGGGTCTGTGAGTAGGTTTGCCGATACTACGCTTCCTGTCCCGAGTGCCAACTCCATAGCCCTTGGCCACGCTGAAACACCTGGCCGAATTTGATGTCTGGACAAGTGGACGATGTTGCAGGAAACACGGTACCAGAACAGTAACGCAGAGCATGCCAGGAGCACCCCCAAAACACCTGACATGACACGGTTCGCATTAGACCAGAGGTTCAACATTATTTTGCTGCCACCAGGGCCATCCCTAGAGGGGAGCGGGGCCCGGGGCCAATCGGCCGAGGCGGGGCCCCGCCCCCCCATGCTGGTGGGGACTGCTGCAGGCCGGCCCACTCCGCCCCCCCATGGACCCCGATTGCCCCCCGGGGAGCCAGCCCCGGAAGCCATGGCCGGGAGCTGCGGCCCGGGTGGCAGGGAGCCGGAGCCGCAGTGAGCCAGAGCCGTGCCCCTGAGCCGGGAAGCCGAGGCCACCCCTGGCCCCAGCTTCCGCCTCCCCAGCCACAGCCGGGACCCCAGGCTGCTGCAGCTGGTTCCCCAACTGGGAGACCAAGGCCCTCCGCCAGCAGCCGACCCCGGTCGAGGCCACGGCCAGGGATCCCTCCTGGCCACATGTGGCCCTGGCCGGGGTGTTGGGCAGGCTGCCCCTCCCCTGCGTGCTCTGCCCTGGGGGGGGGAGGAAGGAGGGCAGGCCCAGGGGCCAAGGGAAGAGCTCCTGGCCTGCCCCGCTGCCTTCGGCTCACAAGGCAGTGGGGAACAGAGGGAAGCGCGGCTGTTGGAGGGTCGCGGGGCCCAGGGCAATCGCCCCGTTCGCCCCCCCAAGGATGGCCCTGCTTGCCACACTGGTGGGTCGCAGAGAACTTACCTATCTTTTCTACTTGCTGGCTCTCATGTAGGTCTCTGGGCCATGCTGTGCCTTGCTGCCTCCGGGCTCCTGTGTGATCACTGATCACTAGTCACCTGCAGACACAACTTTCTTCTTATCTTAATTTGACTTTGTCCTTTTCTTTCCGGGGTGGATCCCTCTTGCTTTTTTCAAGGACCTGTCTGCATTCTTCAGCCATGAAGGTGGTACTTGCATTTCATCAGGACAGGCTGGCACTGGAGACTGATCCCAGCACACACCCCTTTCGTTCACACATGTAAGTGAAATTACACACATACACGTAAACCAAGTTCCGTCAGGAATACCAAACGGAGTCCATTATTCAAGATGGCGTTCCAATTGACAATATAGAGTCTTGTCAGGCATTGGTTATAATGTTCATTAAACAGAGTTACAAAGCGTTCCTTTAGTTATGATATCAAAGAACAGATACACTCTAGCGGCTAACAGAGACGTGAAAGGTATTCAATTCATTTTATCTTCCTGTGCCCCTACACTCAGACCACTGGACCCCACTCCCCTCCGGAGCTGGGATTAGGACCCAGGCACCCTGGCTCCATCCTCCCCAAACTCACTGGACCCACCTCCCAGATCAGGAGACCGACAGAACCAGCCCTGGGAGGGCCAGATCAACACCCTTGTGGGCCCAGGGCTATAAGACTGTGTGGGGCCCCTGGCTCCTAGGAGGCGAGTGGGAGCAGGCAGTAACCCCCACCCTGTGAATGAAGGCAGTCGGCAGCTTCCCAGGGTGAGGAAATCACAGTCAGCTCAGCTGGGAGCCGCCTGGAGCCGATCCCCTCCTCCTGCAGCTGGGGGTGGAACCAGGAGGCTATGCTACCTAAAACAGTGGGGTGGGAAGGTTTCTCCTACATTCCCTCCAAGCAGCGCCTCCCTGGGAGCAGAGTACAGCTGACTGAGGCTGGATTTCTGTGGGGCCCTAGGCTGCAGCCCCTATAGCCTGTGTTAATCCAGCCCTGAGCCCTGTTCTTTGGGAACCCCGATGAAGGGGGGAGTCCAGGGTGCATGGAAGCCTGATGCTATGAGCCACAACTTCCCAGGGCTGGTTCTGGCTCAGTTTAACCACAGCCACCACCCCACGTGGTGCCCCTGGGAGCACTCCCGTGACGGGTACCGGCCATGGAAGCATCCCTGGCACTACTGCTGGGATGTGAGCCCATTTTCCAGAGCTGGATCAGGGTGTCATGGGGAGCATGGGACCTCTGCACCTCAGGGTGCCCCAGCTGCACTGTGCAGAGGACTAAGAAGCATTTTATTGCTTTTGAAAGGTGTGTGTGTGTGGGGGGGAACCCCAAACAAACGAGCTGCCGACAGGCTTAATACACAGAAATTACGATCTCGCCTCACCGTGGCTCTGCTCAGGCCTTCGCCACGCACTCTGGGAGCCTGTGTAGGGTCTGGTTTTTAGGAATGGGATGCTACGTGGTGAGAAGAAAGCGCATTTACGAAAGACCACATGCAGGGTGTCCAGGCAAGACAGGCCTCCTTTGGCTGACGACGGAATGGTCCCCAGCCCTTGGGCTCCTGTTTCCGTTTTCTCACTTCTCGCAGCGGGCTCCCATTTGAGATGGGCTGGCAGGCTGAATTATCGCAAGTTTCCAGCGTGGGCACCCACATTTCTTACTCACTGTCCTCTCACACGTTCTGCAGGAGCCACGGCATCCAGCATATTACCAGCTCTCCGTAGGAACCCTGCCCTGAACTAATGTGCAGAAATCTGAGCCCCTCCCCGATGGCACACACAGACATTCCCGAGTCACAGCTGGGGCTGCTTGCATCTCTTTTTCTGGAGTCGCTGACGCTCCTGGATGGGGCATTGTGACCCGTACCCGCAGTAACCCGCTTTCAAACACCGGAAGCAAAATGAGCCTTTACACTCTGGGCACCACACCGTGGGGCAGCCCGTCTGTGCATGGCTCACCAGGGCATGGCACTTTGGGCAGGCCCGCAGCACTGGACACCCGTGCACCGTCGACTTTTGATTGTTGATCTGGGGCACCCCCGCCAAGGTTTTCTGCAGCAGGCATTCGGGGCCCTCATTGTGTGATGAGGCCATCCAGGCGTGCAGACCGTGGGTCAGGTGCTGGCAACCTGGGCACTGGGAAGATGGGGGGAGTGTTAACCATCAGCAACCTCCGAGTTTCCCTCCTGTCCCTTTCTTCCTTGGTCCCTGCGAGTGTCTCCCCCAGCCCAGAGGGGGAAGTGGTACAGCTAACTCTGCAGTCTCACAGCTGGGTGTAGGGTCCAGGGATTGCAGCGGGATTTTGCCCCCTTCGCTGTGTGGCACCATGCCCTGGCCCCAAGACACACCTGTCTGAAGGGGCCACTGGCCCCCTTCTGCAGTGGGATCTCCCAGCAGCATGGCCAAGTCCAGAGTTAGCTGCCTGCCAGAGCCAGGGCGCTGGGCACCCACCCCTCTGGGCCACCAGGAAATGGGACCAAGTGGGGAGGCCATGGGACCTGCAGAAGAAGCTGGAGGACGGAGCAGGATCACAAGCCACCGCAGAGCCAATCAAAGATCCCAGATGTCTCAGCCCCAGCTCGACCCCATTAAAACCCCCTCCCCTCCCAGAGCTGGGGAGAGAACCCAGGAGTCCTGGCGCCCAGCCCCCCTGCTCTGACCCACCAGCTCGCTCACCTCCCAGATCCTGGCTGGCTGGAAGAGAACCCAGGAGTCCGGGGAGAGGAGGATGCAGGTACCTGTCGGAGCTGGTGGACTCGGGGCGCCGCGGGGAGAGGGACTTTCCAAATCGCCGTCGCGTTTCACTTTCGCTTGCCCCGGTCCCTCCCTCTGCTGCTGGGGCTGGCCAGGTAGGGGCCGTGGGGGTCCCAGCTCCTTCTCCGGGATGGTGGGGGGGAACGAAGAGCGGGACCGACTGCGGAGCGCCCGAGATACGTGGCAGAAAACTGAGCGGCGCGTTTACACGGTAACGATTCAATTCGGAGCGTGCGCCGGACACCAGCCCAGCCTGCACACGTGATCCCCTTCTCCCTTCGGAACAGCGACCCCTGTCGCCATTCCCGAGCCGGGATCACGGCAACTTCGGAGCGGCTTAACTCTGCAGCGCTCCCGTGTGGACAAGGCGTGAGACCGCCCGTTTGGGTGCCCGGCCTGGCCCTGGTTTGCGGCGCCCGGGCAAAGGGGTGACCACAGCTCTGTCAAAGCCCTGGCCAAGTAACCCTGGTTTGCAGCCTCCGTGCTTAAAGGACCAGCCCCAAACTCCTGCCTCAGTTTCCCCAGGTGGCCAGGTCTCAGCAGTTACAACCTCAAAGAAGAGCCAGCTGGTAGGCCCTGGGAACTTAGCGTACCCCCCACCTACCAGCACTGGGCGGGGGAAGCAATTGGTTGAGTTGCCAATGACACGACCCTAGGCTGGCAATGTGACCCGCTCTGCAACCTACTGAACCCCAGCCACAATGGTGGTGCCGTGTAATTCCCACCCCCTTTGTTGGTGAATTGCTGCTGCCAGACACCCCGGCCTGGCAGACCTGGAATGCCAATTTTAACCTTCTCCACCCCCCATTTAATCAATTCAGAGTCACAGCTGTGCAGAGCTGGGGGAGAGGGAGGGAGGAAGCAGGTTTTCCTATTTGAAGCCAGCTTAATTTGCACCCTCCTGGCTCCCTCATTGGCCTGTCCACCCTGTCAATCAGGCAGTCCTGGCATACTGGCCTCTCCCCCTGGGTGTGGGGGCTCTCTGTTTCAGGGTGCTGCTTCCCCATGGAATGGCCAATCAAAAAGGCCACTCAGCTTCAGTAAGGGGTTATCGGTTCCCTTACTCTGGGGAGTGTCTCTAAAGTCACAGCTTTCACCAAGCATATCTCTACAGTGTCTCCCTGCAGCTGGGCCCTGCCCTGGGTCCCCCTTGCTCCCCCCAGCTGCTCACCACACCTGGATCCAGATAGCCCCAGCCCAGCTCCACCCTGCTTTCGCATGGCTTGGCTTTGCTCAGCTCTGCTCCAGGACAGCCTGTTCCTGACCTGAGCTGTTCTCCCCACCCAACCACCAGCTGCTCTGTCCTTAGTCTGCCCCCCTCTGCCCAGGCACATGGGGTACGTCTACACTGGAGGCTCTGTTAAGTCAATCTAATAAGGTCTAACTTAAAATCGACCTTGTTAAATCGACTTAGAGACTCCACATTGAAAAGTCCTGTCGACTGCCTGCGTCCACACTGGCAGGTGCTAGGTCGATGGAGGAGTGGTGCGTTGTGGGTAGCTGGAGGCCAGTTAGGTCGACTTAAGGGCTTTCCCCGTCCACACTGGCTTAATTCAACTTAATAAGGTCGACTTAAGTGTTAAGTCGACTGTAAGAGGTGGTCTTATTAAGTCGACTTAAGGAAATGCTTGAGTCGACTTAATAAAAGCCCAGTGTGGACGCAGGAGTCTGTAGGTTGACTTAACCTTCCTTAAGGGAACCTAAGGCTCCAGTGTAGACGTGCCCATGGAGAGCAGGATCTTCCTGCCCCCCCCAGTTCCCTCATTGGTCTGTTCACCTTGTCAAGGAGGCTGACCAGGCACGTTGGCCTCACCCCACTGGCCCTGGGGGCTGTCCGTCTCGGGGCCTGCTCCTTAAGGAGATATCAACCCAAAAGCTCCCCTAAGACAAGTTTCGATGAGAGGCTGACAGACCCCCTCACTGAGAGCTCTTAAACCTTCCTGACTCCCACATCAGCTGTGAGTCACTCCTGATTGCAAAGTGGGGGGCACGGCCCCTCTGGGCACCGAGGAGTTCCCCTGGACCCAGCCAAGAGAGGTCCCGCCAGGAGAAGTGGAGCAGGGGGCACAAACACCGAGTCAGAAGGCTGCGGCATGGGGTGCAGGAGACCCGAGGAAAGTAAACTCCGAAACGCCAGAGTCGTGACCGGTTGAGTCCAAAGTGGTTCCAGGGCACGATCCCTGGGGGACCCCATCACACCTCATCAGAGCTCGGCGCCTCTCTCGACCTGCTTGTCTTCGCCCCCCGGACCCCTCCATTCCTGGCGAGTGGGACCAAAAAACGCCCCTGCCTGTGCAGCCTTGCTGAGCACATCCACAGGACCCTGTCCCCTGGGCTTTGGTTGTTTAAGGGCAACCCATTCTTGTGTCCTTAGCCCCAGACTCTGACCTCGGCACATCCTTCCTTGTCCTGCTAGGGGGGAAGGAAGGGCTCGGGGCATGGACCGCGTATTAAGGGGGGCTAAATAACAAGAAGAAGGGTGCATCATCATCATCATTTTATTGCAGAATCAAATCTTCCCCTTTAAAGTGCAACAGGGTGAACGCGGGACAAGAGACATAACTTATCTCCTACCTGGCCCTGTCCCCGTGGGCTCCTCACCGGACAGACCAGGCTGGCCCAGGCCTTGATGGGAGCTAAAGTGTGTGTGCTGCGGGATGGGGCTCAGCCCTGGCCCAAAGGAAGCAGTGGGGTGTAGGGATCAAGGGGCGATCAGCAGGCCTCGGGGGTGAGATGGCAGAAGGGAGCATGGGGCTGTGAATGGAGCCAGAGGCACCACAACACAAGTTGTCCCAGGGCGCTGTTTCCCCCAGGCTGGCCCTGGTGCTGGGGGCAACTGTGGGGGGGGAGGGCAGGGAGGCCAGGCTGGTACTGCAGAATCAGCCTTCAGCCCCGCTGGCTGTCACAACCCCCCAGGAACAGAGTGAATGCCCCTCGGGGGACCTAGCTCTGAGCTCACAAGCCCTGGACCCGAGAGGAGTAACTTTTGATTTGCTTCAGGGAGAGGAAGAGGGGAATTGGCTCGTAGACCCAAGGGGAGCAACTCCTGATTTATTCCAGGTGAGCTGAGGTGACTTGGCCCCACTTACCCCAAGAAGAAGAGTGTTTAAGGTGTGGTGGTGCCTGAGGACCAGGCACCCCCTCTGGCCCCTCTGGTGTCCCTATTCCCTTCCTCCCACCCTGCTCTGCCTGGCCTCCCCACCCAGACACGACCCCCCTGCCTGGGCTCCTGCGTGGAAATGTTTCTTTCAGCTCTTCTCTGCCAGTCTATGGTTCCTTGTGCTGCGGCCCCCCAAGCCCTCCAATGCCAGCTCACAGCTGGATCACCACGATCTCCGGCCTCTGGATGTGCACCTGTGATGGTGAGAGATGGGGTGGGGCCCATGAGAGCTGGTCACACAATGGGGGGGCTGTTTGGAGCGGGATGCACTCCCTGGGGGCAGCTGCGGGTGGGAGGAAGAAGGAGCTGACACGGCCAAACCTACCGGGAGAGAGGAGTCGACGGATGCCAGGTTGAGCTGGAAGGAGCCGGAGCCGTCTGAGTCTGTGGGCCGCGAGAGAGAAGTGGGGTGAGGCAGGTGGAGGTTTTGGTCAGCAGAATGAGCCCAGATTGCAGGACCAGGGATCCCCCTGGAAGATGCCTTGGGGTGGGTCACTCCTCAAGCCCAGCTTGTCTGGGTGCTACCTGGACCCAGTTTCTGTGGGTCCCAGGTTTGGGGAAGTGTTCGTCAGCCCATCCCGCCCCACTCAGGATGGATCTGGGGGAGTCAGCGTTACCTTTCCCAAAGTCGGCGCCTTCGTTCTTGATGGTGAAGCTGCCAATGGCACTCCAATCACCATTGTCTTCCTCATACCATTTCTTCTCGGAATCGTCCAAAGACACGCTGCAGGAAACACATCGAAAGCAGCAACGGTCACTCTGGTTCAGGGAGGGCTCCCCTGCCGCTGGGTACAAGCGGATCCATGGACAGGGCTCTGAGGCCTCTGCCATCCCTGTCCCAATGGTCCCTCAAGGGCCTCTGACTGACCTCCCGGGGCAGCCCTCCTTCTGTGCCCTGCCCCACCAGTCAAAGGAGTGAGGATCCTTCTCAGACCAGTCCTGACACCCACCACTGAGTCTGGGGCCCTCGGGTCACACAGACAACCTTCCACAGTGGAGCCTCCTGACCCACCCGCTGCCTTGGGAAAAAAACATTATTGCCACCTTGGGAGGGGGAAACTGAGGCACAGAAATGGTGGCAGAGCTGAGAATACAGCCCAGCTGTCTGGACTACCAGCCTC
>ML686098.1:0-16623 GCA_007922175.1 Pelusios castaneus
GCGGACAGGACCCGGGACGGGGCGGGCGGGGCCCGGGACAGGACCCGGGGGGGGGGGGCGGGGCCCGGGGCCGGCCCCGGGGGGGGGCCGCCCGGCCCCGGGGGGGGCGGGCCCCGGGCCCGCCCCCGGGGGGGCGGCCAGGCCCCGGGGGGGGCCGGACTCTCACTCACAGACTGGCCGAGGGCCGCCGTCACCTGGAGCGGGAGGCGCGCGCGCGAAGAACTGGCACAGCCGGCTCGGGAGCCGTTGGGCTTGGCGCATGCGCAGCAGCAGCGGGCGCCTCGGGCCCGCTCGGCCGCCGTCCGTCCAGCCCCTGTCGGCCCGGGACCTGGGGGCGGGGCGGGCGCGGAGCGAAGATGGCGGCGGAGCTCGAGCGGGTTCGCGTCTCGGCCGCGGAGCTGAGGGGGAGCCTGGCGACGCTGGGGAGGGCCCCGGGGGGCGGCGGCCGAGGTGAGCCCCCGGGGTCGGTTGGCCCCTCCCCCAGGCCCGAGCCCCGCTCAGGAGGCGGCGGCGGCGGCGGCGGCGCGCGAGTTCGCAGGTGGCGCTGGGGGCGGGCCCGGCCCGGCGGGCGCTAGCGGGGAGGGGAGCCAGGCGGGGACTGGGTTCCGGCCACAAGCGCTGCGCTGCGCTGCGCTGCTTCCCTCCTGCGAGCTCGGCGCCCCAGCCCGTGTGCTGCCCGCTCGGGAAGCAGAGTCGGGGCGGAAGCGGCTCCCGTCCCTGAGCTGGGGTAGTGCAGGGCCCCGCTGTCCTGGCGCCTGGGCTTCGCTGCGCAGTGGAAAGGGCTCCGTCCTGGGCCGCCCGCAGCTAGCCCCGCTGTGTGACAGTGACCGAGGCTGTCACCTGCAGGGGGAAGAGCTGCCCAGCCTGCTGTCGGAGCCTGCACGCCGCTGCTGAGGCGGGCTGCAATAGTCCTTGCACGGTGCTCTGAAAGCTGCATGTCCCAGTAGTGTATATCTGCGTCCACTGAAATTCCTTCTGCCTGACGCCAAGCACCTTCCCGCAGGGCAGTGGTGGCCAGTTCGTTCTGCAGAGCCCTTGGCCAGCACTCCTGTCTTCTTTGCTGGCTCTTCATGTTGCACTCATCACTCCTGCTCTCTGTTTCATTGGTGGTGCGGTTCATCCGCTGCTGCATGCCCACCCATTACCACAGTAGCATTTCAGTATATCGCTGTTCCCCAGTACACATTCCCAGAGGTCTCCACTGATAAAATAAAGGAATGCCAAGAATTCCAGTTATTCTTTCAGCCATTTGCTTTCCTATTGGGAAAATGGGTCTGTCTTACCTGATTTAGCGGGACAGGTGAAGGGAGAGTGGGTTGTGAGGTTTAATTAATTAAAGTTTGTACAAAGCTTTGGAGATGGAAGCTGACTAAAGGTCGTCTGCCCCATCACTGATTTAGGGTGCCCTTCTTTGCTGCCCTGCAGGGTTAATCAGCTCTTGGAACTATTCTTGCCTTTTCCTCTTGTCACCCAGTGAGTGTAGCAGGACTTGAATGATTCTGTCTCGGCAGGCGCTTTATGTGTAGCCTGTAATGTCCAAAGACTCTGACAAACTCACTGTAGTTTCACTCCTTTGGAAAGCACTTTGGGATTTACTAATGAAAAGTGCTATATACAATTTTTTTAAAAAAAGTAGTCCTGTGGCACTTTGAAAGACTAATAAATTTATTTATCACATGAGCTTTCCTGGGAGAAAGTCCCACTTCATTAAAAGTGTCACAGGACTCCTTGTTTGTTTGGCTGACCTAGACTAACACATCTCCCCCTTTGGAACTACACAAATTAGTTGTTAATAGCTGAATGGTATGGTGGCCCACAAGTTATTGCCCTCAATAGCTAGACTGTCTTGAAGCCAACTAATGGGATCAGCAAGGCGTGTATGTGTGTGTGTGTGTGTTTTACAGAAATGGTTCTCTCTGCTCCAAAGTACTGTAAGTAGACCGGAGCGTTGAGACTATGACATGGTGGCTTCACAAATGCTGAATTGTTTTTATTCAAGGCTTCTTGTGTTGGAGCTGAGGCAGTGGAAAGCTGCACTAGCAACTTGTTGATCATGATTATACGCTGTAGTTTCCTGTCATTTCTCCCAAGGGTTACTGCTTCAAATTTTAACAATGAAAGTTGGGACTGGTGGATCTCTTCCTCAAATTGTTAGTCAGAGAGCCAGTGAGATTCACTTGAGACTGATCCAGAAGTGCAGCCACTACCCTGACATCCTCATTTCTCCCAGGTCTCTCTGACAGCACTGTTGTCCGGTTAGGGTCAAAACAATTTAATACCACATGATTTTATGGTGGTGTCACTGAAATAAAATCCTCCTGGGAGAAACTGGTGAAGCTGAAATTCTAAAATCAGGTTTCGCACAGTTAAACAAACTCTGCCCAGCCCTCTAGACTACATGTGTCTCCAGAAAATGTCAACTCGCACTACCCCCATTTCAGAGGATTCTCCCATCAGCACTCTGTCGTCATGGGTGCAGTTTATCCGGTGTTCTAATGACAGAAACCTCAGAACCATCTCTGAGATTCCTTCATTTGTTACTGGCAATGAATTGGTGAGGCTGCGAGGAGTAGATTAGTGAGAGAGGATCTATATTCTTCATTATGTTTGCTTCAAAAGGAGGTGTGTTCTTGCTTTGAGTGATTTCCCTCTCTAGAGAGTGCCGGGACTATTTGACTGCTGAGTTTAATTAGTATGAAATAGAAACCATTCTATGGCATGGTGTGAAACCCTAGCCCAAGATGCAGATTTAGCAAGAATAATATTTAATAATGCTGCTGCATGTGTTGACTTTGTGTTACAGAATATTTTTCATGCCAGCTGTGTTCTTTTAAGTACTTCTAGTATCAATAGCATTACAGAGAGAGAAATGTTAAGAGTTTAGGCAAGGGAGAAGAGAAGTCTTCAGTGCAGAGTTGAAGTGAGATATAGTGTGAATGAGGCGGGGAAGGCACAGGGAGCTGTTCTAAATGGCAAGAGTTGCAGAGGGGAAGGCACATGCACCAACAACAGGTGGGGCGGAGAGTGAAATCAGGAAAACAGCAGCAACAAAACCCTTAGCTTGGACACTCTTCTGAGTCTCTCACTGAATGTTGTCTGTTTCTGTGCTGGAGGCTAGTGTGTTCTGTACAGCCAGGGACGGTCTTAGGGATTCTGGGGCTCTGGGCAAAAGTTGAAGATGGGGCCCCACCACACACCATGGGGGACCCCATCCTTGTTTTTTGCCACCTTGTTGGGGCCCTGTCCAGCCTCCCCCCCCCCCCCCCCCCCCGGCCCCCGTGGGGGGCCCCCCCCCCCACTGGCCTTGCCATGGGCCGCTGCCAGGCCTGTGCTCCCCCGCCCCCCTTGCCAGGGCCAGCTGTTGGTGGCTGGCCTCTCTGCGGGCCCCTCCACCAGCTTCGTTGCAAGTCCACCACTGGGAGGTTTAGAGTGGATGGGGGGGCTACCCTCTACAGATCCCCTGCAGGGCCCTGGGCAAATGCCCCACCCTCTCAGACCACCTATGTGTACAACGAAGGGTACATTGAGGTGCTATCCTGAAATAAGGCCACAGGCGCAGAGTCCTAGGTTTCCCCTCAGCCTTCTGCACTTGCATTTTCCACCCCTGCTCTCTGTGATTCACAGAATGCCCAGATAGAGACCTTCAGCTCTGAGTCTCCATTTTAAAACTTCTTCCCCTCTTGGAGCTACTCTGAGACTATTAAAGACTCTTCACATGTCTCTGTGCCTAACTTTTACCCTGCTTTGCTGTTCCAGAACAGGAGTAACCCCCACCTCTTTATCTCTTCTTTACAGAGAACATGAAGGAACTTAAAGAGCCCAGGCATCGGAAAGATAACAGGCGTCCAGACCTTGAAATCTACAAGCCTGGCCTCTCCCGGCTCAGGAACAAACACATCCTATTCAAACAGGAAGCCTCAGGGTGTGAAGGGGCCAGATCTGAGGAATCCAAGGATGAAACTGCTCCTGACAGAGATTCTGCTGTTACCGGAAAGGCATCTCAGGTAACTGGAGAACTCAGCAAAGGTGACAGCCAGAAGCAGAATGGCCCCTCCGCGGGAAACGGAGAAATGGAAAGTAAAGCTGTTTCTCATGGCCAAGAGAGTTTATGTAAACGTTCTGTCCCTGATGACTGGTGTCCCAGAATCATCAGGAGAACCAAGAAGCCAGACCAGCAGATCTATCAGCCTGGGAAACGCCTGCAGACTGTTGCCAAGGAGCTAGCCATCCGGCCAGCCAATGATGAAATCATCAGTAAGATGAGGCAGCTGAGAGTTGAAGGAGATGAAGAGTCTGAAAAGGACATTGGGAAAGGGAGCAGCAGCTGCAGAAATAAGCAGAACACAGAGGAGGGAGAGGGAACCCTGACTAGTGAGGGAGTGAAAACTACAAGGGGAGAAAAAGGAAGGCGGACAGAGCGGACCGACAGGGTCAGGAAATCAAAGGATGACTTGATCCAGGGGAAGCCGAGCTCTACAAAGCGGTACTCCCGCTCTGACAAACGGAGGAGCCGGTACCGCACCTGTAGCACAAGCTCAGCAGGGAGCAACAACAGCACAGATGGAGCCCCCCTGGTTGATGGAGGAAAGAAGCGACAGGAGCGGGCCAGAGAGAGATTCCATCCTAGGAACCAGCTCTCTGCTTCCTCCACTGACTCTTTGGAAGATGACAGAACTGGGGAGACAGACACTTCCAGCAGACAGTCAGAGAGAAAGCATTCGGAGCAGAGCAGAGCTTCTAGAAGTGAGAGTGAGTGGAGCAGCAATGGGAAGGAGGTCAAGGGAGCCCTGCGCATCACCTTCGAAAGCAAGAGCATCATCAAAGATGTCCATGTGGCAGACGCAGACAGGAAAAAGCCTCCAAAAGTTAATGTGAGTGACTCGCTAGAGACTGGGGGGGTGAAGAGCAGGGAGTCTCAAGGGAGTCGTGGGATTCTCATCCTGCCAGCCAACACAGACCTCTCTGCCAGCGCCGCAGCCTCCCCTGAATCTACTCACTGTGGGCCCAGGCTCCTGCTTGGCAGTGGAGGCTGCAAAGGGCCCAGGGGCAGGGGTCGCGGAGGCACCATCCGCAGGCTATGGGATCCAAACAACCCAGACCAGAAGCCTGCTTTGAAGAGCCAGACCTCACAGCTTCATTTTCTGGATACTGACGATGAAGTGAGTCCCACGTCCTGGGGAGATGCACGCCAGTCGCAGGCCTCCTACTACAAGTTCCAGAACTCTGACAACCCTTATTATTACCCTAGTCCAAAAGGCCAAGGTCCCCAATATCCCTATGGAGGGTACTCTTTGCAGTATCAGATGGGCCCCAGTAACAGTGTTTACCAGGGAGCTTACTACCCTGGCTATCCCGGCCAGGCAGGGCAGTATATCTGCAGTCCTGAGATGGAGCAGCAGATGAGGAACATACAGCAACAGGAGCTCAGCAAACTCCTCCGAGAGGCTGCAAATCAGGAGCAGCAACTCAGCAACCTGCTTTCCAGGGACCGCATCAGCCCTGAGGGTCTTGAGAAGATGGCCCAGCTGAGGTTTGTGTCAGGCTGGGGGGATGAGCCACAGGGTAAATGCTTGCAGACGTCCCACCCACCTTGGGCACCTGCCTGAGTGGGGCCCTGCCAGCTCCGTGCCAGAGGGGTGGGGTGACTGTGGCTGTGGCTAGCCATGTGCTGTAGGTCTGTGTAACTGAGTGAAGCTTTGGCTCCACTGGCATTGCCGAAGCCTTGTCAGGAATAGGGTGGCCTGCTTTGGGGGAGAGACAGCCAGCAGCTCCCAGCTTCTGACAGTTAGGGAACACCATTGCCGTGTGGAGAGGAGAGCTGTGTTTCCTGGCAGGCTGGTGGCTGGGAGCTCGAGGGACTCAAAGCCCTGGTGCTCTGCGTTTCAGTTGGCCTGGAAAGAGGCTGTGTATTCCGAGCCCTGCCCACAAGACAGTCTGGTATCACTTTTCCTGTCTCTGTTCGATGGCAAGGATTTCTGGGAACGACTGGCAGTTTCCGAGCGGTGTGTATCCTCTCGCTGGTAGGCTCTGTGCCCCCCAGGGGGAACACCCTGATGCCACCACACAGTGAGGAAGAAATGAACTGGTGTGGAGTCGGCTTGGCAACAACAGAGCCCCAGCTCTCCACATTTCACGTTCTCTCAGTGACCTCTTTCTCTGCTGCTGTCTTTTCATGGCTGATGGCAGCAGGCGAATTACTCTCTAGTCCTGTTATCTGGTTTCTGGATTAGGCCCAGTTTCAGGGCATGGCAGGGCTTTGCTAGGCACACAGCACATCCATCCTTCAGACAGCAGGTGCAGTTGTCAAACTGCAAATAGTGCCCCAGCTGCAGAGCTCATTTGGGTGCCAAGATGGCTTTATCCGACATGGTGGGGGATAGTCTGGACAGACAAATAGAAGTGTGACGTCAAGGTTACAATGCGCTTCACAGAGATCGAATGGCAGGACATCAGGGCTGAGGGGGCAAATGCTCATGTGTCAAGAAGAATGCTCAGTGTGGCAGCTCAGAGGTGGATCTGCTTGGGAGGCTTAAGCCAAGGAGAAGAGATGGGGTGGATCACGCTGGCCTCATTCCAGCTGGGTGTTTTCAGAGGTGTCCTCCCTGGGAACCCCTTCAACTCTACGTTGTCAGGCTTCCTGACTTGCTGAATTGTTGTAGCTTTGTGTTCACCAGTCTCAGATGGATGGGAGGGAAATGATCTGAAGGGTTGCTCCTGCTTTGTGGTGTGGAGGTAATAAGGAAATGCTTTGGGTTAGTTTGTACAAACTAGCAATAGCCAAGAATCACAGCTCCTCTGGCGTGTGCTCTGTGGGGCAGGTGGAGGGGCTGTGACTAGTGGGAGATCCTGCTGCTTTTGTTTCTGACTATTTCTCAGATTTTGCCAGTGGGCTGGAGACGTGAAAACAGCTCAGCTGCTATATATTGCTGCTTGGCTAAGTGAGGAACTCTTGTGAGGAGTGTGCACATTGGAAGGGACAGAATTAACTAAGGTGGTAGAGGCAGGAGCAGTGAATGGCGTTGGACAAAGGAAATTCAGAATGAGCATCCGAGCAACCTTTCTGACTGTGGGATGAGCTCTCAGGGGCTGTGGAGTTGTTACAGCTCGAGAGAACATAATGGAGGGAAGAGTTCTGTCTTGGCCATTGGAGAGAGATGGAGGGACCACTTTGATTTCTATGGCTTTGAGTCTCTTGCTCATCTTCCCCCCTTTTATTGGCCCTAACCGGAAGGTGTAATAGTTCTCGATGTAGTTAATCACAGAGAAATGGAAGTGGAGGGAACAGAAGTAAAGGGAATAAAGTCAGTTTTTGTCATGTATTTGAGACTTTTTTGGTTAGGAGTAGGGGAGATCGGCGCACCCTTCTTTCCATGGTAGAACTTTCCCTGCTTTCTAGTTGCCTGGTATTCTCTTTCCCCGACCTCCACAGATAAACATAGTGCTCGGAATGACTAGGTATTTCAGCAGGACGGCAGGAGAACGGCTCCTGTGTATTGGATCGTCACTGAAAGTCTGTACGTTTCCCTCACACCACTAAGATTCATGCCTGCCAGGGAGCTCCCAGGAGTGAGGCTGTAGCACAAGCATCCCTATTCTGCCAGGCCCTCCCCCTTTCAGATCTCGTCCTGTCCATAAGGAACAGAGAGACTCTCCTTTCAAACTCCTCTCTTGAACTCGGAGAAGTGTGAGACTGCTGCACAGATCTCTCTGCAGGTGTGGATTGGTGAGGCCATCGCTTTGCTGTCTAATGGAATAGTGAGACGTTGCTGGTGTCTCATCCTTGTGTCGGATGGGGAAGTAACGGGCCGTCTAGCCAATGTTCCCTGGCAGCGACCTCTGCATTCCTGCTAGCCCAACAGGGCAGAGTGGTTAGTTGCTTTGTGTCAACCATTGACTGTGTCTCGTTCTAGAGTGGAGATGCTCCAGTTGTATGAACGATGTATCCTGATGGATATCGAGTTCTCTGATAACCAGAATGTGGATCAGCTGCTCTGGAAGAATGCCTTCTATCAGGTGATTGAGAAATTCCGGCAGCTCCTCAAGGATCCGGTAGGGGAGAACGCACAGGAAATTCGGAGCAAACTGCTTCAGCTCCTTGATGAGGTAAGAAGAGAAACACCTATCTGAGCATGGCTAAGACTTTTGGGAGGAAGTGTTTTCTAGTTGGTAGAGTAGGTATGCCTGGATTCTGTTCGCAGCTCTGCAAGCTGTGCTGTATGACTTTGGCCAGATCTCTTCTCTGCTTTCACTTGCTCCACTGCCTCCCTTCTTCCGGTGTGTTTCACTGTGGCATGCTATAGGGTGTAGTGTAGCTGTAGCCTAGAGGTGTGATTTAACTTGATTTAGTTAAACTGGTGCAAGAGCTGTGTGGACCCTTTTATTTATTATGGTTTAAGCCAGGATATTTTTTTTGCTTTTAAGTCAGTTAGGAATTAGTTTACAACTAAACCAAAATTAGCCTAGTTTAAGCTGAAATAAGTGTGTCCACACAGGCTTTTGTACTGATTTAATTAAATTTGTTTAAGTCACATCTTTAATTAAACCACTTTGTGGCAGAGACAAGGCCTTCGTTTCCCCATCTGCACAGTGAGCTAACCCTGATCTGCCTCCCAAAGATATTGAAGATGCTTTTAGACCCCTGGATGACAGATCCTAGAAGAAAGGAAATTTTAAAAAAAAGAAACAAATCCCCTATGGAGTGTGGCTCCCTTCTGTCTTCCAGCCAGAAGTGCTGGCCTCTCCCAGCTGTGGCTGGCAGACCTGGGTTTTGTGCACACGATCGCTGAGGGACATGACATCGGTCTGCTTGTTTCTCTGTTGCAGGGCACTATTTTCTTTGATAGTTTGCTTCAGAAGCTGCAGGTGTCCTACCAGTTCACACTGGAGGATTACATGGATGGGATGGCCATTCGCAGCAAGCCCCTGCGGAAGACAGTAAGTGGGTTTCCCTTCCCTGTCCTTCGTGTCTCATGGGAGCTCTAAGCCCTCTCCTGTGGCATCGCCAAGAGGTGGGGGGCTGTGTAGAAAGATGACGGTATGTGCTCAGAGATATTTGTGTGGTTCTTCTGCTAACCACAGTTAAGGTGTTTATTGGTCCCATGTTCCTTTGCAGAGGAGAAGAATTTTGCCCTTCCCCAGCACTCAGGCCAGGGAGTGGGTTTTAGAAAGCCCCATGGTCAGTCCCTCCTTTACTGAGCACTCTCTTTGTATCTATATTGAGGCCAGGCAGAATGGCACCTGGTAGCATGTCAGCCCCGGGCAATGGAGCAGAGTGGGGTCACCCAGCTTCATTTCCCAGTGGGTTGGTACCCACAGCACAGCTCGCCCCGATAGGCAGTCTCAGCAGAGAGCCCAAGGGCAGGCATGGGGGACCTTTCAGGGAGTGGGTACGGGAGCTTAGGTTGTCACTACACACCGTACATGTGCCAGGTGCTTTCTTGCAGTGCCTTTCGCCATAACTCCCGCAGCCCCTCGTGTGCAGCTCAGCTACAGATGAGAAATGGTGGCAGAGTTTTCGTTGCGTGTATTAACTATTTTTTTTTCAAGGTGAAGTATGCACTGATCAGTGCTCAGAGGTGTATGATTTGCCAAGGGGACATCTGCAGGTACAGGGAGCAAGCGAACGACACAGCAAACTATGGGAAAGCTCGCAGGTACTGTACCCTTCCTCAGCACTACGCAGAGGTTTTGCCGTCCCTAGCTACAAGGCATCACCTCATTTCACACCCAGTTCTGCCTGTGGCTGGTGCAGACCTCCATACAAAGGTGCAGTGGACAGTGGACAGATTAATTTATGTCCTTAAGAAACCAGCTTGTTCAGCTCCTGGATTCTGTTCCCCAGCCAGGGCAGTGTTACCGTGGAAGCCAGGCTGGGGTCTCTGACATGGTGGTGACTCTGCAATGTGGCTGGCGTCTTTTCTGCTGAGCTCTTGCTGCCTGCTTCTCACCAGTGGAGTTCTCCTTCTGTCCACATGTTCTGGCTGCAGCACTCCTGTCTCTCTTTCTGCCTGTGACAAATGCCCTGTTGTGATCAGGGCTGTAGGCAAGGCAGAGCCAGCATGCACTGCAGACAATGTGGCCTTGACAGTGAGGGGCAAAGGGAATGGAGCCCTAAAACCTAGGAGGGGTTGTCCGTAAGGGAGAGTGTGCGGAGCAGGGGAACCAGCTGTGTCACCGCAGCTTTCTGACTCCTTTGGAAACCTGCCTGCTGTTCTTGTGGAATTGTTCCTGCAGAGTGAGGGAGCCTCACCCCCCTGTCTGACCGGCCCTGTCGCTGGGGACAGAGGCATGTGGAGTGCAGTGGTGTGAGCTGCTGAGCAGATGCACTCACTAAACAAGGTGAAATAACTATGGTTCAGTACAAGGCCCTTTCTACCAGCACAAAAGGATTCAAAACAAATAAAACAATGCAAATACATGGTCCCAGCCAGCAGAATCCTCTCCAGCTTCCACTGCGTAGCCTTTCCTGGCTCCTTCCTAGCCCTCCTGATGAGTCGCACTGGAGGGACTTCCCTTATCTTCAGAATAGGCAAGGAGCATTCGTTCTCATGGCATGTGACGCTTAGTCTTCTGGCTCCTCTCTGTCACATGCTGTCTGGAGGCTACAACTCTCCAAAGGCTCAGTAGGGCTGTAGCAGGTGTGCTGGCTCTGCATTCGCTCAGAGGACCCGCTCTTGGATGTCCAAGTGATGAAAGGGGCAGATTCTCTTTGTTATTAACAGTGGTCTGGGGCTCTGCAGTGTCTTCCCAGTCACGTGCTGTGTCTCTCTCTCCCCCATCAGCTGGTATCTGAAGGCCCAGCACATTGCCCCCAAGAATGGCCGTCCATACAATCAGTTGGCTCTGCTGGCGATCTACACGGTAAGACCCTCTCTTTACATGCGGGACCAGAAGCGAAGTAGCACAGATGTCTCCTGGGGAGGTGGCCACGTGTGGGGGAGCGCCTGCGCCATGCTTGTCAAGCGAGGGCACTCTAGGTGAAAGGGCTGTGCCTGTTTGCAGCTCTTGGGACTGAGTTCGGTACTGTAGTTCTGCCCAAAGGACCCCGTGAGGGTTTATTGTGTACAGGTGGCTGACTGGCTCCTTTGCCTGAGGACGCAGTCCCTGTCCACTTGAGCTCACATTCTGACGGGCCCTGTGCTGAGCCTGCTGCCCGTAACCTAGGGAAACACACGGGCCAGCCTGCTCCTTTGGGACGTTTAGGGTGAAGTTTTTGGGGCACAGTTTGCCAGTGAGTTGGTTCTTCTCTCTGCAGGGCACCCCAGTGCAGCATCTTCAGTCCTCCCGCCCCCTGTCTATAGCTGACCTTAGTGTTTTCTGTGCTGGGCCAGCTCTGGTGAGGTGGGGAGGGCTGGGGTGACCGGCTCATCCAGCTCTGGTGGGAGAGATATGCTTTCCCTTAGGCTGTGGTTTCTGATCTGGCCAGGGCCTCAAGGGGAAGAGAAGGAGCAGGGCGGTGGAGCCCTGGGAGAGAGGAGGAAGAGATGCAGGGTCAGAGTTCCTGTACTCATGCAGGCACTCAAATTGGCCAGGGCAATAATCTGCCACTGTTTAGGTTTCCTTAGAATGCTGGCACCTCTAGGCACGTGCCTAACTGGAAGTCTGGCCCTGGCTGTCTACCTTCTTGAACCATATTTTAAGGAGCACTTGATGGCAGACAGTGGAAGTGTCAGGACAGAGCATAGGGATCAACGAACAAATGTGTGAACTCTGAGAGATGCCATTTGAAAAGAGAATAGCTGGAAATTGATTCCTCGGTCAGAGAGCAGGGTCAGAGTCGTGTTTCCCTATCAACTGCTGAAGACCATCCTGCCTCTTGGAGCAGAGTCCAGGACCCTTTAGTTCTCTGCTGTTCTGTGTGGCTGTCAATTTCCAGGAGACACACTAAATCCTGAGTTCCAAGGGGGCCGCGTCAGTCTAGGTCAGCAAAACAAACAAGGAGTCCTGTGGCACATTTAAAGACTAATGCATTTATTTATCGCATGAGTTTTCGCGGGAGAAAATCCCACTTTGTCAGATGCTTCAAGTGGGATTTTCTCCCACGAAAGCTGATGCGATAAATAAATGTGTTAGTCTTTAAAAGTGCCACCGGACGTCTAAATCCTGAGCAGATCTTGGCGGGCACAAAGCCTTTGGGTGCCCCCCTTTCTGATGACCCACATAAATAGCCTTGATCTCAGCCCAGTAGTTAGGGCTTTAGCCTGGTGTTTGGGAGTCTTGGGTTTGGTTCCCTGCTCCGCCACAGGTTTTCTGGGCAGGTCCTCTAGTCTCTGTGGGCCTCAATTCCCCTGTTTGTAAAATGGGTATAACCGCATTTCCCTGAGAGGAGAAGTAACTAAAGTTTGTGACGTGCTCAGATGCAGTGGTCAGGAGGGACATGTGAATCCCATAGGCAGATAGTGTGGGACTCTATGGTCCCTTCAGGGCCAGCTTCATTTGCACTCCCTAGGACTTGAACTTGGGGCTGCTGGTTGCAGGTAAATGTGTTTTCCCGGGGAGAGGTGAGGGCCCCATGGTATCTGGGACATGCCTGCTCTTCTGGCAAGAGCTGAATGCCAGTGTGCCCTTGCGACTGTGCCAAGAGGTATAGGGTGGGCTCACCCGGCGTGCTGTGAGCCATGCGGGATGTCTCTTTGCAGAGGAGAAAGCTGGACGCTGTTTACTATTACATGCGCAGCCTGGCCGCCAGCAACGCCATCCTCACAGCCAAGGAGAGCCTCATGAGTCTGTTTGAAGAGACAAAACGCAAGGTGAGTCTTGGGGCTGGGCGGGCGGCTGCTGCTCCCTCCTCAGTGGTGCGCTGTGCTGGAGACGGCCTGGGGGTAGGACAAATGGCGTTTGAATCTGCCTCTGGCTCTTGCTTACACAGCTCTGAGAAATTCACTTGACAGGGTGGCAAGGAGATAGAGCTGCCAGAGTGAAGCCTATTGTCCTCTTTCTCCCTGAAGAGCAGGGAGTGCCTCAAGAGATCACAGATAAGCTGGGCAGCTTTTCCATTTCCGGGTCACTGGTTCCCATGCGTCTTAGCTAAGCAATGACTAAAAGTTGCTCCAGTTCCTGGGGGGCCAGACATTCACCTCGTTAAAGAACCACCATGCTCTCCGGCATGCTAATCAATGGGCTTAGCCAGTGGGTCAAGTGCTGAGCTCCCCACCCTCCTGTCACTCGAGATGGACACTGTGGAGCAGAGGTGTGACACATTTGGGCGCAAACCAGCACTGCTCACAGCGTGTAGGTGATTTGTGGCCAGATAAAGCCTTTGGAAGTCCAGGGCACTCAGTCTAGCATCTTTCACTGCTGAACACCAGCAGGCAGTGAGCTCCTCTGGTTTGCAACCTGGGGGAACAGCTGGCTCTTGACAGATTCGTGTCTCTGTAAATGAAGTGATTACTCACTGTTCCTGAGCCTCGATCCCAAGGTTTCTGAACCTGTACATCTTGTCTGCATAGGCTGAGCAGATGGAACAGAAGCAGCATCAGGTGCTGGAACTGAGCCCTAGCCGATGGGGGAAGGGCAAGAGGTCCACATTCCGACAAGTTGGAGACGATGCCACTCGACTGGAGATCTGGATTCATCCCTCCCACCCCCGCAGCTCCCAGGGCCATGAGTCCAGCAGGGATTCTGAGCAGGACAGCAACCTGGAGAGCCTCAACCCCAGTGATGTGAGTACTGTGGGACACAGCAGTTGGCTTTGGTGTCATGTTTGGAATGCAGTTGAATGGCACAGATCTGTTTGGCGTTCTTATTGCTCCTATCGGAGCTGTGTCTGGGTCAGGCTAGAGAGCTGCTGACCGTGTGCTCCTTGTGATTAGGGAACGTTCTCATCCCCTGTTCCTTGGCAGTATGTAGTTAGGTTTGCTGTTCATGGAATTAGAAAGAGAGAGAGGTAAGAGGGAGCAGAGAGGTTCCACTAAGTGGCTCTAATTTAGGCGACACAAATGGATGGGAAATGGAGAGGTCAGCAGCTGCGGCGCTGTGGATTGCTGGCGATCCTCCAGCCTTTGTGAACTCTCCTGAAGATGGGGCATATTTCTCTTAGAGCCAGGTGGTTGGAACCATTCTCAGGCAGCAAGAAAGCCAGAGATTTAACTTCTGTGGCAGGCAGAGTGTATGTGGTGTTTGTACTGCTGGACACTAGATGCTTTCCTTTCCTCCTACAAGGGAAAGAATAAACCAAAGGCATCTCTCACAGGGGTGAGTCTGGATGAGCTCCATTTGTCAGAGGTGGCCCAAGAATGTGTGCGCTGAACAAGCAAGCTGTCCAGAAGGACACCTGCTTGGAGCTTTTCCTTCCTCTAGCAATTCCAACATTCCTTGGGCATATCTTGGGTGCAAGAGATCTGGCCCAGGAGCAGAGCAGCCCCTGCTGAGATGGCTGTCGGGTGGGGAGCCCTGACGAGGGCATCTGACGAAAGTGTATGCCCGAAGAAATTTGTTAGTCTTCATGGACTCGTGGCTTTTGCTCACTAGGGTGGAAGACACTCCCTTCACACAGCGCAAGGTCAGGGGCTCCACCAAGCCCCTTTAGTTGTTCGCAGGGCACTAGGCTTACGGAGCTGCTGTGTCCCTCTGAAATGCACCTCGCTAGCAATGTCAGCACAGAGGGAGACCTGTTTATCTGTGCCTGGGAGTGAATGACTTTTCCCATCCCACTGTGCTAACAAAGGCCTCTGCTCTCCATTGCTGCCAAAGATAAAGAAGTGAAAGTGAGGAGAGCTGAGAAGGCAAGATCATATTACACCTGGATCAGTGCATGATGCCCTCCTCTTTTTCTCCTCCATTCATTCCTCTGTCCTCTTTCTCACCGTCCCTTCATTCCTGTTTTCCTTGTGTTCCTGCTCTTTCTGCGGGCAGTCGCTAAAAGGTGGCCGAGGAATGCCCTGTCCTGCCACTGTGTGGCGCTGTTTCTCCTCCTAATGAGGTTGTGCCAACCGCAGCGAGCAAGCGGGACAATGCTGATGGGGAGAGGCGCTCAGCGGTTGGTCACGTGGAGCATGGGCACACGTTACCGGGCGGGGAGGCAATGTCTGTCCTGGGGAACATGTGCCAGCATTTTAGATGCTCCTTTATAGATGTTCCATTGCTTCCATGTTGCCTTCTCCCCTTAGGACTCGGCCAGGTGGGAGCTAAGCGGTGCTCTCTCTCCTTTCTGCTGACTCCGGGGCGCTCAACCCTGCATACATGGGGCACCTGCTTCACCTTCTCTGCATTTTGTTTCTGGACAAGAGTGGGGTAGGGAGAGGGCATAGTCCCGTAATCCAGGATTGAACGTAATCCTGTAAAATAGCTACTGTATTATATACGCGTGCTCTGCATGGCTAGGAACAGGGGAAAGATTTCGATCCTGAGCCTTTCTTATCTACATAGCTACATCAAATCAGCCCACCACTGACTGTTCGCCGGTATGCTGCTGTCTGCATCAGAAAGCCACTGCTCTTGGAGCCTGGTGGGTGTGCTCGGCAGAGGGGCCATGTACTGACTGTTCGCTCTGTGGACAGAGGCCTTCATCTCCAGGAGATGCATACTGACGCTGCCGTGTGTGCTGTGTGTAGTTAGCTCAGCTCTGCACTCCCTCTGTGCAGGGCTTTGGGCAGCCACTTTTCTTCTCTGGATCTTCCTTTCCCTTTCTGGAGAATGGGCTGGGCTGAGAGCTCTGTATAAATAGCTGGTCAGAGGGTTGGTGTGCTTTCTTCTCCCACTGTTTACCACATCACATCTTCCGGGGGCAGCAGTGCTCAGTGAATGCAACACCTCTTCCTTCTGAGGGCCAGGTGTCCTGGAATTGGCCCCTTTCTCTCTTGGCATGGACGCCTGTGTGCTGAGGGCAGCCTGTTTCTTTGGGCTTTTGCCACGGTCGGCAGACAGGACGGGCTGGATAGACCGTTGGTCTGACCAAGCGTGGCCGTTCACATCTTCTTGTATCAGAGAGGGCTAACACCATGTGTGGGCTATATTACTGCCTTTTCCTGGGCATGCAGCCTTTGGTGTTTCCATTCTCCAGCTGCGCCAGTCTCTTGGAAACATGTGACATGGACACTGTAGCCCATGCTGGTGGCTGAATTGCCATGTGTATATTGCTGTGCAGGGAAGCAAGAAAGTGGCAGACCCAGTGAACAGCCCCATTGGTTTTTAGGTTTTACTATGAGGTAGTACACAGTGAGCCCAAGGGCTGGGTCCCTGCTTCCTGACTGCCACTGGCTTGTGCGTGTTGCTTGATTTGGTGTGAGATACTTGGTGCAGTGTGGTGAGCACCCTGTATGTCAGTGTGGCACCCCGTCCGGCTCTCTCCATTCCTTGAGAAAGTGTTAATATGACTCTGAGCTGGAGATTTTAATCACCCCTGTCAGGAAGTGAAGAGTTCCGGTTCCCACAGTGGCCGTGCCTTCTGGTTATGCATTGCAGGAGACTGTTCCTCACATTATCGGGTGACACAGCATGCTCCATAGGTGCCACAAAGTTAGAGCAGAGAGGCCTTTGTCCCTCTCTCCAGAGCTCCGTCTGCTTTACAGCCAGCGCTTGGAGCCTCACAGCCCCTTTGTGAGCTAGGACAGTACCGTGCAGCTGGGAAATGGCTAGGTTGCACACACACCTGGGGCAAAGTTAACCCTAATCCAGGTGCTTTAC
>ML686098.1:16633-175187 GCA_007922175.1 Pelusios castaneus
CCAGCCCAGAAATAGTGATCCGTGACTGCTGTGTGCCCAGCCCAGCGGTAGTGATCCGTGACTGCTGTGTGCCCAGCCCCGTGCTTTGGCCTTGTGCGGAAAAACTTTTCTGCAAAAGCACATAATGCAATGGGGCAACGTAATGGTTGCAGAGCTCATTGGAAGCACTAGCTCCCAGCAGCAGCAAGCGAAGAACAATTCAGCCTCGTTTCTGCACACAGGCAGTAAAACAGCAGCAGCAGGAAGGTGAGGGCCGATGCCTCCTTACAGACTAACCAGAGCGGGTCTTCCCTTGTGTGCAGTGCCAGGACACTAAGGTAATGGAAGTAGCTACGGAGCCCTCTTTCGGGGGCTGAAGGCTCAGCTTTAATGCTACGGGGGCATAGCTCGTTGCACAGAATGTCTTTGATTTTGCTGGTAAGTCTCTGAATGAATGACTGGCGGATGTGAGTGCTGGCAGTGAGAGTGAGAAGGGCGTGGGATGGAGGTCGGTGAGAGGGGTAGGGTAGCTGACAGAGCACGAACAATGCTGATCTGCAGGTGATACCTCTCTGTGCGGTACCCTGTCATAGTCACCTATTGCCTGGAGATGGGCTTAGGCCCCTCTAGCCTCCTGACCTTTCCCCAAGTCTCCCTGGTGCCATGTCTGATTGGCTCATCATTAGTTCCTGCTGGAAAAGCTGGAAGTAGTGCTTTATGAAAAGGCATCGTCACCCCTCCTGCAGTTGCGGTCAGATGGTTTGTCCCTGTACCCCCTCCTGAACCCTGGTTTGCATTCCACTGGAAGCAGGCCTGCCTAGAGCTTGCCAGAGGATGCTGATCTCTGCATTTGTGGCTGGGCACAAGTTGTCTGTTTGTGCCAGGACATCTTTGACCATTTCCATCTTCCCACATTCACCAGCTCTTCCTTTCCATTCTGAATGATTCTCTTCTATACACTGTTACTTCTGTCTGTGCTCATCTAATCCACCCATCACCATGGTGTTTAGACACCAGATGCACCTGCTGCAATCATTACAGTAATCAAAGGTGGGAGGAGGCACTTCCTGTGACTCTGGCTGGCTGTTTGTCCAGGAGCAGCGAGGAGTCCTGTATGTTGCCGTAGTCGTAGGGCTCAGCAGAGAGCAAGGTCACTTTCCCAGTCAGAGCCTCTGTGTTTCACATCCGTTTTCCATGGGCTCCATTAGCTCTTTGTCTCCATGTCCTTCTTCCTCTTGGGTGCTGGGTCATTTGTGTGACTGTGGCTGCAGGGAATGGCTGGTGTCCCCATCTGTTTAGTTGCAGTCTACAGTCTGTCCTGAGTCTTGTGATGGAAGTTCGTAGAGCAGTAGAATAAAATCTCCTTTGAGCCTTGCTGATTAGCTTGGCAGTCAATATTCCTCTGCCCCAGATCACTCTGCCACCGTGTCTCAGCCCCTCTCGCCTGTTTCTCAGTCCCACCTATCCAGTCCACACTCCGCTGGGAATTGCCCTGCTCTCTGTGGAAATGTTTTGTGTTTCTGGGGGCCAGGCACCCGTCGAAATGACGCTGTAATTGCACATACAGTTATACCACAGGGAAGTACTCTCTTGCCAGTTAAAGTAGTTGTGTGTGAGAGAGCTGCTGTTTGCATCTGCATGGTTTCCTGTAGCTCTTTTTCTCCACACATATTCAGAAATAAGTGACAGACAAAAGGCAAGGTGGCGTGTTATTAAAACCCTATACCTGCCCCTTTGCAAAGGCACATTGAGAGAGCTGCAGTAGGGAGGAGCGTGGTTTCTGATGGTCCCCTCAGCAGTCTGTTGTCAGGCGAACAGTGCTTGGGCCAGGTCACACGGTTCCCAGAGGTTAAAGAACAGTTCAAGGTGAGGCCCGAAGTTCCAGGTTGCTAAAGAGCATTGTTAAAGATTGGGGGTTGGACAGAGAGGGAAGCGAATATAGGCTGAGCTTTCGGATGGCAGGAGGCAGCAACTCGGCCAGCTCTGGAGCTAGCTGGGTGGCTCTGAGGAACCTTTGGCGTCAGCGCAAAGCCCTGAGTTCAAGGGTACGCTATTATACGCACTGGGTGGACGCGTTTAGTCGGGAATTGTGACGTAAACCCTTTGAGGAAGCTGGCTCTGTGCATTCTCCCCCTGCTGTTCTCTTGGGCTATGTCTACACTGGCAAGTTAGTTCCAATGAAGGAAGCTTAATTCGAACTAACTTGAGTCTTGGCCACACTAGGCTTTCATCAGTTCGAATTAAGGGCCCATGCGTTACGTTCTGCTCTGCTCTTGCAGACAGATAAGGGTAATTGCTCCCTGTTCCCCTGACTGCATTACATTTAATTGGATCGGCTGGTTTTCTTGCCTCACATTCCAGAAGTGCTGCTGCAGTGAGAAGGAAAAGGAGACCCTAGGTACTAGTGGGAGGCCAAAGGCGAGCTTCCCAGAGTTTTTCCTCTCCCTAGTCCTCTACACCAGGGCAAATGCCTTGATTTCTCTTCCCTCACCCCCTTGAGACCTGCTTCCTGATTTCTCTTCTCTCAGACCCAAGCAGACTCCTGTCTCCACCCCCGCAGGGTTGCAGGAAGCTGTTGGGTTTTGGTTACTCACTTGTGGAGGTCAGGTCAAGGTCTGGGGTTTTTCCTTTGTCTTTAGGAAATGGTTTACAAACTGTGTGTCAGGAGCAGGTGTGATGTAGGAGGTGTGTGAAGGGGGCTTCTCAACCTGTCACTTGCTGGATTCAAGTTCGTTCTCTTCTCTGTCTGCTACGGTACCTCTTCTCTTCGTTGGCAGGGTGAGCACTTCTGAGTGCCTCCCCCAGCATGCAAACTCTTCGCCTCCTAATGTGACCTCGGTCACCAAACCACCTTGGGCTTTATTTTTACTCTAGCCGTTCTGTTCGAGCTGTGAGGTTGGTTTCTTTCCTCTAGCACAGAGAGAGGCCTTCTCTCAGGAGGAAGCAGAGTGTGCCAGGCTGCAGTTGAGGCTGGTTAAACACTAAAACCACATTCCTAGCCTCTCTGGGCTTGAGACGTGACATAAGCCATGCAGCTAGCTCTGGTTTCTGGTCCCTCTCGCCTGCCAGTTACACATCTTCCCATGCTCGCACAGAACTCTTTTTTGTTGTTTTTATTTGCAAATAGTTTTAAAGGCCTGTCCTGTCTCATCAGCACTGGAGCTCCCTTCAGAATCAGCGCCATTTCCCCAGGTCTGAGCTCTTGGTCTCTCGCATGGGCCTTCCCCAGTGTGCTGCTGAGAATTGACACAGCTCGCCATGCCTGATACCAATATATCCTCTGCATGCATGTCTAGTGGAAGCCACGTGTTGCTTTCCAACCAGTTTGACCTTTAGTCACTAGCCAGAAAGTGGAGACTCGGTTACCAGTAAGAGTTTCCATCAGTTGGTATCGATTTTTCAGAGCATGTTGGTGGCTTTTTTTTTAAAATGAGAGGACCGACGTAGCTCAAATGAGAGAGGTGATTGACGTCCTTTCTTTCCAGCAATGGGCACCTGGTTCTCCTGGGTATTCTGGAATGAGGTGGTGGTGATTGGGAGGGATTTTTCTACGTGCCCGGTGCTCCGAGGGGCTTGGTGAGCAGGTAGCATTCCAGCAAGGTCAAAAACCAAATGCAGCCTTCCTAAAGGCTCCTTTCTGTTGGCTCACTCTGACTGTATGTCTTTCCCGTCGCTGCCGGTTAGCCAGGGATTTGTGTGTGACTGAAGCCCCTCCTCATGCTAACCAGCCACCCGCCTCTGCTGCTGCGCAGGTACATCCCTCCAGTTTGGGCTCTGGGGTGTGACATTTTGAGGATGGAAGGGGGGAGTTTGCCTAGGTCCGGTTGTACTTGGGAGTGCTGCAAAAGGTGCTGAAGGGCAGCGTGGGCTAATGGGAGTGTCAGGGGGTTGGTCTGTACATTTCCCAGCGTGGGCAGGTGGTTATAGGCTCGGTCTAAGAGCTTGTCTGCGTGGCGCCGGCGAAGTGCCCCAGGTACACCTCTTGCTGCGCTCTATAGGGTATCCAGTTTGCGTTAACATAGTCCTGTTTCAACCTTTTCAGCAGCTAGCATAGACTGAAACCTGCTTTTCCAGAGACTTGGTCCTGAGCTCAGATGACACGTGTTCCATGGTGCACTCCTGGGCTTCACAGAGGTGCCAGTCTGAACTCAATCCCCTCCACACCATGCCACGCTGGGTTGTTACCGGCACAGGTGTCATGCCCAAGGAAGAGGTGAACCTCAGAGCTTGACCTCTCCTGACATCATCCAAATCAGGGGCCACGGTGTCGTTATTTTCCTGGAACGGCTCTCACCCTGCTGCAGGAATGAGTGAGAGTCCTGTCTCGGGTCCTCTCCCCTGCCATGTAATAGTGGGGTGCTAACCTACGAGGGGGGACTCTGACAGCCACCCCTTGAAAATGACTGCTCAGCATCAGCTCATTCACTCAGCTGGCTTTCCTGGGAAATCTCGCCTTTGTTTTCTCCTTGTCAGAAATTGGGGCAGTGGCTCGTTGCGCTAGGAAGCGCTCGCAAGCGAACGGGTCAGTCTGACAGCTCGTTCCAGAGACGGCTAAAGGGCTTGCGCAGGACACAGGGAGAAGATGTCTGACTATAAAGGACTCTTTCATTTAGCAGATCCGCCTGCTTGAAGCTGAAGCTGAAGCTAGAAAAACTGAGGCTGGAAATAGGGTGCCCATTTTTACCAGTGAATGCTACTCCCCAGTGGAACAGCTCAGCAAAGGCTGTGGTGGATCCTCATCACTTGGAATCTTTTAATCAAGATTGAATGTCTGCTCCAGCTCAGCCACAACGGGAGGGGCTGGGTGCAGGGATCATGGGTGAGTGATCCCTTCCGATTTAAAATCCTTTACAGGAGCCTCTCACCTTCTTCTCAGAATCAGTGGTCTCTGAAGGAGCAGTTTTGTGTCTGCTGAGTAGTGGGGGGAAGAAGAACCCTCTGCTAGTGAAAGCCAGGTGCTTTAAATAGTGTTTGCTTAGCAGCGAGGTGTGACATCTGTTGTCAACACAAAGCACCGCAGGCTAGGACAGAGGAATGGGTCACTTCTTTGCTGCTGCCTTTTTCCGTCCTGTACCGCACAGCCATGTGCAGCATCGAAGTCCCGAACTTCTTCCAGTGCCAGAGTCAACTTGCAAAGAACTCTGAATTGATCATGAACCTGGCATCTTATCTGAGGAGTCGCTTTGGCAGATTTGACGGTGGCCAGGGCAGAAACTTGGGCTAGTTGTAGGGTGTTTTGTGCAAGAAATGGCTTGTTCGGAATCGACAAGCACCAATTCACTCGCCACTGACGGGTGTGTCTGGGTACAGAGTTCTTGCTCACTATCCCACCAGCCTTGCAGCGGGACCAGATGGTGCCCTGCGAGGGGGACTGGAAGACTTCTCTTTTTCACTGGGGCATCTCTAAGTGTTTCTGTTTCTGATGCTGACTCGTGATTTCTGTACAACAGTAAAGCCTGCCATGGAATCACAGTCAGTATCCCTCTGACTCCTGCAGCTGCAGTGCAGTGGGAGTGGGAGCGCATGTCCGTATTCCCTTTGCTGTAGGTGCTGTGTTACTTCCACAAGCCCCAAGAAATGGGCTTTTCCTTTTCTCTTTAATTTCTTGTTCCAAGTAATCAAAGTTCTTTACAAACAGTCTGCACATGTACATTTTCACACAAGAATTGCTTGTACCAACTCTGAAATGCAGCCACTCCTGCAGTAGGACACACAAACAGCATTGCAGAGGGACTGAGGAAGGAGGGGTCTGTCTCCATTTGATATCGTAGGAGAATTTATCAGAATAGAAGGGACTTCGGCCACCATGCTATGGTTAACACAATATATTCTTGCCAAAGTTTCCATGTCATCTCAAAGACTGCTCGGAGAGCTGCCTGCCATGCTCACAGCCTCTCAGTGGAGATGGGCTGTTCTCTCCATGCAACCCTGCATCTGGTCTCATGATTAACGGCCCTGTCTTTTGCAGCCTGCTGTGATTCCGATGCTGCTTTCGGCTCCCAGAAGCCTTGCTGCTGTTCGGGAAAGTTTGCTCTACTTGATGAAGAACAGATACCGAAATTTAGTTCCAAACCTGAAGTAACAATTTTTAACTTGAAACAGTTTTCCCTTGGGAGCTGATGTGCCAGAATCCTTCCCTTATTTGGTGCCGTGTTCACAGCTGGGGCTGACACCCAGGTGCCAAAGCTTTGCACTCATTCTGGCTCCTTGTGGCAAGCCTGATAGATCTTTGCTTGTGTAGGGAACTGGGTCCTCTGGTTCCCTCTCTTTTCTGGGCACCTTGATGATGCTTCATGTGCTGTGCCGGGTGGGAGACGTTTCTTGAGCAGCGCAAAGTCCCTTGGAATGGGCTCTTTTTCTGTCCTCCTGTGACTTGAGACTTTTATTAAACAAGCTCAAAGAGAGCCAAGATGGGTGCGTTAATGTCTTTATTGGATCAGCTCCTCTTGGTGAAAGAGAAACTTCTGAGTGCCACAAACCTGACCTGCGGATGAGCTCTTGGAGCCTGAAAATTTGTCTTATTCACCAACAGAAGCTGGCCCAGTAAAAAATATCACCTCACCCCCTTGTCTCCATCAGCACTCGGCTGCCTGGTAGAACATCATCTGAACATTCTCGCTGTGCTGTCCTGTCTGCTGTGTCTTGTATCTGTTCCTGGTTCCATTAGCCCCTCTCCCAGCTGTTAATCGACGCTGATTTCTTCCACGGTGTAACAAGTCCAGTTTGCTTGGGGATGGAGTCTAGAGATGCTGCAGGAACAGGAGTAGGCAGCTTAGCCTCTGCCTGGGAAGGTTTAATCTGTCTCCACAGATACGTATTAAATGGGGCACTTTGCAGTTGATAGGTACATGTAGGAACTGAAGAGAAACTGTCAAATGAGAGAGTTCTATTTAGTTCCATCATGTGTAAGGCAGACAGCTGAATCTCCACCCATTTAGAAGTGCTCGTATACAATTGCAGGAAGCCCAGATCCTAAGAGGGTGAACTTCAGTGCCTGGTATTAATTGAAGATCTTGTTATAATAGACATTACAGAAACTTGTTGGAATGATTGTAATCAATGGAACACAATAATTCTAGGGTACAAAATATACACGAAGGACAGAGTAGGTCATGCTGTAGGTGAAAGAAGGTATAAAGTCAGATACATAGTAAAAATCTAAAGTATACCATAGAATCTTAATGATAGAAATTCCATGCTTGAATAATAAAGGTTGTAGCAGATGGAATATATTGTTGACCAGCTGGCCAGGATACAGATGGTGAAATGTTCAGGGAGAGGAGAGAGAATACATATCTCAAAAGCCCAGTAATAATGACTGGGACCCAAATTGACAAGGTACAGAGCATCTCAGGATAGGATGAAATTAAATTTCTAAGCACCATTGACAGCTTCTTGGGACAGCTAGTTCTGGCAGTTTTTAATTTAGTCCTAAATGGGGCACAGGATCTGGTCCAAGAGGTAACTACCGCTGAAGACCTCATTAATAGTGACCATAATGTAACATCTTTGTAGGGGGAAAATACCAAAGAACGCCACCACAGTAGCAGCTAACTTCAAAAAGGGGAAAATGAGGAGGCTAGTTAAAGACCAGGCCACTATGGACAAAATAAACGAAATCTTTGCATTGGTATATAGAGGATCTGAGGGAGAGTCCCACACTTGACAAATCTGAGGAACTGTCCGAGAGTCATGGGTCCTCCCTTGGATCAGCAATTGGTTAAAAGGTAGGAAAAAGGGGTAGGCATAAAGGGTCAATTCTCACAGTGGAGTGAGGTAAATTCTGGGGTCTCCCAAGGATCTGTATTGGGAGTGGTGCTGTTCGGCATATTCATAAATGAGCTGGGAAAAGGAGTATAAACAGTGAGATGGCAAAATTTACAAACTATACAAAATTACTCAAGTTAGTTAAGTCCAAAGCTGACTGCAAAGAGTTACCAAAGGACCTCACAAAACTGGGGGGCTGCACAAGAAAACGGCAGATGAAATTGAACGTTGATAAATACGAACTAATGCACATTGGAAAACATCATCCAAACTATACACAGCAAATGACGGGGTCAATACTACCTGTTAGCACTCAAGAAAGAGATCTTGGAGTCATTGTGAATAGTTCTCTGAAAGCATTTGCTCAGTGTCCCGCAGCAGTCAAAAAGTGAAGAGAGTGTTAGGAGCCTTTCGGCAAGGCAGAGAAATGAGAGAAACTATTGTACTGCCACTCTATAAAGATGACACATCTTGAATACTCTGTGCAGATCTGGTCACCCCATCTCAAAAAAGAGGTATTAAAATTGGCAAAGGTACAGGGAAGGGCAACAAAAATGAGTAGGAGGAAGACTCCATGTGAGGAGAGATTAAAAAGGCTGGAACTGTTCAGCGTAGAAAAGAGATGAGTAAGGGGAAGTACGATAAAAGTATGAAATCTTGAATGATGTGGAGAAAATGAATAAGGAAATGTTATCTATCCCTTTACATAAGAAAAGAGCCAGAGGTCATCCAAAGAAATTAATAGGTAGCAGGTTTAAAACAAATGAAAGGAAATACTTCTTCATAGAATGAAGTCAACCTGGGGAACTCATTGCTAGGGGAGGTTGTGAAGGCCAGAAGTAAACTTGGGTTCAAAAAAGAGCTCAAGAAGTTCCTGAGGGACAGGTCCACCAATGACTATGAACCAAGATGTTCAGGGATGCGCTGGGTGTCCCTAAATCTCTGGTTGCCAGAGGCTGGGACTGGGTGACAGGGGCTGCCTTGTTCTGTTCGGACTGTCTGAAGCATCTAGCAATGACCGCTGTTGGAGATAGGAGACTGAGCTAGGCGGACTGTCATTCTTACAGCCCTACTCTGCTGCACTCCCAGGGCCCTTTCACCATTGCTGGGCTGGGGGCTGCTGTGCTCAGCCGTGGAGGGAGCCGCCGCAGAGCAGACTAATGTGTCTGTTCACGGCCCCTGAAGTGCGTGGCACATGCCAGATAAGCAGTTTGTCCTTCTCCTCACAGCCAGCTGTGGCCCTCTCTTCCCCTCCGCGCTGGAGGGCGGTGGAAGGTTTGAGGAAGTTACAAGGAAGAGAACCCTTTCCCAGCCCCGCTTACTGCAGTTTGCTTCTGCCTAGGGCCCTGCTGTGTTCACTGCCTCAGTGTGACAAGCTCATTACCATGGGTTTGGGGAAGTGTTCCCTCCCATGAGTGCAGAGCAGCAGGTGATGTGACTTCCTCTTTCCCCAACCCCAGAGCCTTCTGCTCAGTGGGGTCACTGTTCCCTGTTGCTGTGAGAAGCAGGAGGGTCCCAGGCACTGGCTGGCAGGTGAGTCACAAGGGAAAGAGTCATTCAGAGAGGAGCCCAGTCAAAGCAGCCAGTGGCCTTCGCTTGAACTCTGGAACTTTCATTTCAGTGATTAGCTCATCAAAACTGGGGCTGTGGGGAAAAGCTGTGTTCAAACAAGGGAGGGAGGTGCAGCTACTGCGCAGGGAGTGTGAGCTCTTCTCTGCCCAGGCCTGCCAGATGGCTGGGGCTGCAGATAAACATGCTTCTTTCCCAGAGGTGCTCTGTATGCGGTCCTGGAAACATTCACCATATGCACATGGCCTGTCTGCAGCCATCCATCCCTGCGGGGCTGCAGGTGGGAGAGGCCCAGCATTGCAGCGGACCGTAACTTGCTGCTTCCTGCGGGCGGGACTGGATGGGATGCTGCTTACCCCTGGTTCATTCTGTGTGGGAAGAATCTGGAACATGCTTCCCAGGGTGTGCATGTGTCATTGCCACTCCCCCACTGCCAGGAAATAAATGGGTGCAGAGGCTGCTGGCTGAGAATTCTGTGGGGTTCTGTCCAACTGTTCCTGCATTGCCCACTCCCTTCTCCCACACGTGCACCACCCAAACAAGCTCCTGGTGAAGCTGCAGTGAGCGTGTCAGGCACATGTGCGCTCATGCAGAGGGAAGGGCACGTTGCTGGAGGCAGTTCAGTCACCCTGGTCTTTGTCCCCCCGTCAAAGATCCTGGAGGTGTATGCCACTCCCGTGCCTCCAGCAGCCACCCAGGAGGGATTGTTCATCCGTTCACTGGGCTTTCCTTACCTAAGGCACATGGTGGGAGCTGGGAGGCTCAACACAAGAAGCTTGGGTACCCACCAGCTATGACACTCCTACAAGCCTTCCCCAACCCATCTGACTACCTTGTCTTTCTGCTATAAATACATGGTTCTGGTCTTAGCTGCCCCTCGAAAAGGCAGTGCCTAGGCTGACTGTGTTAGGACGTATAGAAACATTGGTTCCTGCTCTGGTCTGCCAGTCACTGTTTAACCTGCTGGGCCAGCCTTAAATCACTCCCGGCTTTCATCTGCAGTTTATAAAATGGTTACAGGTGAAGTCAAATTCCGCTACAAGTGGTTCTTCAGGGCTGCTAGTGAGCGAGAGCCCCTGGCTACAGGGCCTGTTTAATTGCTCTCGGGTTTTTTATGAGCCGATTTTCTGGTTAAATGCTCCCACAGTCCAAGAGCGACTGCAGCAGGGCCTCATTCTCCTGCCTGAGTCCTGGGGGTGAGGGGCGGTCCAGGCTAATTCCACCTCCCTGAGCAGCCCCACTGCACAGAGCTTGCAAATAATGGGCACCGGGTGGAGACCAAGGCAGCCAAGGTGGTCAGTGTTGGAGATGGGACCATCCTACTCCAGCAAGCCGTGAAACTCCCAGTCAGCCCACGTGATCCCCATTTTTCCTGCTTCTCCAGCAGGGCTAGGTGGCTCCGAGCAATGAAATTCCCTGCGAGAAGCTGAGTCTTTCCAGCCTAGGGGAGAGAGCACTGAACTAGGATCCTGTAGAGTCCACCAGCCTGTGGTCTGTACATATAAACTCTGACACGATTCCATAGTGACAGAGAAACTTAGCTCCCTGGCGAGGGTGGTTGGATGGATGGAGAATTGCCCAGCCCCAGGTAGCTCCCCGAAATATCCTCCTAGGGCTCTAAGGATCGGAGAGCCCTCTTCTTCATTGCCCTGACTCTTCAGTGCCTGAACATGGCAAAAGGGCCTTTATTTGGGCAGGGGTAGAAAACCCAGCGGCGGGGACCTTGTTTCGACAGCACGGCTTTAGTCAGGTAGGTGGCAGGAGTGTTTGGAGCAGCAATTGCTGCATCCGGGGTCACCAGAATCCCTAGGAGTGAGCGGAGTCCGGGATAAATGACACCCAATGCGGTAAAGTCACCTGCTGATCTGTTGCGATTGCTGCAGGCGGGCATCGGAGACGGCAGAGGGCGCTGTGTGTCCGCCCAGCCTTGCTCTCCAGCTGTTTGGCACGTGCCCTGAGCCTGTTTGTGAGAGGTTGGGCATGTCCGTTTGGTTCCCATCTGCAGTGCCCACCCCCACCCCCAGGCCAGGTTATTCTCTCACCAGGGACTCTGCTGTTTCACAGGAAATCAGGGAGAGTTTAATTGGTTTCTCCTCTTTTTTTCCCATGCAGCTGAACAAAAGGTTCATCCTCAGTTTTCTCCATGCCCATGGGAAGCTGTTTACCAGGGTTGGGTAAGTGTGCAGGATGTTTATTTTATTTTCCTACATTACACGTCTTTTTGGAATTTAATATTGTTAGCAACTAGGCTGTGTTTGTAACTGAGGGCACAGGGTGTGAGGGTTTGCTGGCCTGGCCTCCTGGTTCTTATTCTCCTTGGCCGCCCTCAGTCCCATGCCGGTTGTTGTTTGGGCTTTTTCTCTGTTCAGCCACCTGGAGGCCGTAGCCTTGGTCTGACGCTGTGGGCTCTGGGAATTCCAGGAGCTGCCTTGCATTTCCCATCTCTCCCTGCTCCCCTCCTCTGTAAAACTTCCCAGATTTGCCCTTCACTGTTTATCCAGAAGAAGGGCTCTGCTGGCTTCTCTGGCTCTCACTGAGTGCTCGGGTGGTTTTTTCATGAGGCCTGCTGTGAAGAAAACGGTGAGACAAGATTTTTCCCTCAGTCACCTTATCCCCCTTTCTCTGCAGGCCTGTGAGTTAAGAGCTACCTGGGCAATGGGAACCCACTCATAAAAAGCACTTTTAGCACATCTGTCAGAATTGAATGACCCTCCTTGAAACAAAGCAAGTCTCACTCAGGCCAGAGCTGTGATCCCAGCCTGGGGAACTCACGTCTGATCTGGGAGCATGCGTGCAACTTTGCAGCCTGCAGGCTTCCCGTGGTGTCCTCTGGGTGAGTCATCTTAGCTGGGCTGGTTCTTGTCAGGTGCCTGTGTCTGGCGTTGTGGTGAGACCTATTTCTCAGTCTGAGCGCCCTGAGTTACTCTGAAGGACAACAGAGTCCTGTGGCACTTTTAAAGACTAACAGATTTATTTATCGCATGAGCTTTCTGTTAGTCTTTAAAAGTGCCCCAGGACTCTGTTGTCTTTCTACAATAGACTAACATGGCTCCCCGTTTGGAATCTGAGTTACTCTGTGTGTGCAATGTGGGCACTGCCCACTTTAGTGGTGCTCTCGATCTCGCCTACCAGCGTCCCTAAAGGTTGGTGTTGTGACTCCTGCTGTCGGTTCCAAGACCACCTGAGTGAACACAGTACTGGCCCTGACTGGCTCGTGGTCCTTTCTGGACTGGTAAATTCTTGCTTGCCTCTAGCAGGGCCTGGCAAAAGGGAATGTGTGTCTTGTGGCCTGGAGGGTGTATTCATTAGCAGTAATGTTGAACTGTGTAAAGCCACACTTCCTGCCCCAAGGAGTGCATATTCTAAGCTGGCTGATCTAACTATGCCTGTGAAGCTAAAGGTGCCTGCAGTTCCTATTGTCTTTCCCATCTCACTGCAAAGTGTGAACCACTCAGAGAACTAATCCCTGTCTGCGTCAGGAGGCACTGTTGATCAGAATGTGGGCAGTTTGCTGGCCTGGCTTGAGGAGTCGGAGAACGAGATGTCCTCTTTGGCAGAGAGAAAAGGAAGACAACTTTGAGGGCAGATGGAACTTTTCCTAACTGAATTGTGTTTCTCTGCCTGAAGGTATTGTGTCCAAGGTCCCGTCTGTTCTGAGATCTGCTGTGGCCGTGCTATGGTTTGAACGTTTGCCAGCAGAATGGATTAATGGGGATGTTGTGGTGATTGTTTGCGGTGTTATCTCCTGAGAGTTCCATGAAATTAAGATGCAGCATTTTAGCAGGTCACTTCCCAGGACAGCCGTTTAAAAAAATCTAAGTACATTTAATGACAGACACTCTCGTGGCTCTTCTTATTAAGGGAACTTGAAAGTACCATTAAGCCCCAGGAAGGGAAATCAGCTGGTGGTGCTGAACAGCTTCTGTGCTTAAAATAGGTGACTGGTGAAAAAGAGATCAGACCAGCTGTTTGTTCTTGGAGCACTTTGCGGTGGATGGCATGGAATGTCTTGCCACTAATGACCAAAGGCAGGCAGTTCAGTGAAGGGTTCCACTCCCTGCTGACTACCAGACGTGCTCCAGTGTCACAGCTCAGCGCCCTGCTCCTTCGAGCCTTCCCCAATCCAAACACGATAAGAGCACTCATTTCCTTTCTTAAGAAAGAATTAGAATAGACTAGAAAAGCACCTTGCAAAGGGGCCCTTTCCCTTGCTGTGGCCCAGGCCTTGTATGCAGCAGGAGCGTGTGGGGGACACAGTATGAGACTTTATCAGAGTCAGGAGGCCTTTAGAAACAGGCAACTCCCAAACATCAGGAACCTTGCTTCTCCAAGGGGTAGTGCTCCTGTGCTGAACACGGCCGGTGTCCGTGAGCACAGGTAAGGAGTCGGAGCAGCCTGTAAACGTATAGCTGATTGCACTCGGAAGATTCTGTTGGATTCCTGATGATCCAGTCAGCCTGAAAGTATGTTGGGAGGGGCCAACAAAATTGTCCTTTTGGGTTACCAGAAGCGTCTCATTAATCCAGCCTGTAGCTTTCTGACGTTGCAAGCTTTGAGTTTGTTGGAGGAGGATAAAGGAAATCTGTACATCTGCCGAGTGTGACAACTTCATGCAGGCCCCTGAACTCAACGGCTGTAATGCTGAAGGCTGAATCTACTTTTCCCACTACAGATTTCAGCTTTCCTGCGCATCTCTGGAAGGGACACTGGTGCCTTGGGTCACTGATGGCTGGAACTGGCAGTCTGCTCTGGTACTGGCTCTTCATTAGGACAGAACCACTTGCTGGAACAGTGTGCACCTCGTTGGGAGAGTGGAGTAACACACTTCCCATTCCACTAGTGGCTCTGGAGGTTGTTAACAGATGGTCATAACGCTAAACATTTTTCAGTTAAAAGCTCCAGATAACTTGCATCCAAGAGCTTTAAAAGAGCTGGCTGAGGAAACTCACCGGGCCATTAATATTGATTCTCAATAAGGCCTGGATCACTGGGGAAGGTCCAGAAGACAGCAAGAGAGCCAATGTTATGCAATTTTTAAAAAGTTAACAAAATGACCAGAGTCGTCATAGACCATCAGCCTCCCATTGATACCAGGGAAGATAATGGAGCCGTTGACATGGGACTCGGTTAATAAAGAATTAAAGGAGGCAATGTAATTAACGCAAATCAATATGGGTTTATGGAAAATAAATTCTGTCCAACTAACTTGAGATCTTTTGGGATGAGATTCTGCATTTGGTTGACAGAGGCAGTAATGTATTAAAACTTCTGCATGCTGTTTGGCTTGGTACCACATGACATTTGGACTGGAAAAAAATAGAAATGTATCAAATGAACTTGGCCCCTATTAAACGGATTGAACGATGGCTCCCTGACAGGTAATGAGCAAATGGTCATTGTGTTTCTACTGGAGTCCTGCAGGGATTGGTTCTTGGCCCTATGCTGTTTAACATTTTTATCAGAGTGCAGGCTGCAAACATGAAGTGGTCACTGATGAAGTTTGCAGATGACAATGTTGGGGAGACTGGTCACTGGTTCCAAGCAATCTGGGTCACTTGGTAAACGGGCACAAGCAAACAGCGCGTAAATGTAAATGTAGCTCAGGAAATAATGTCTTACAAAGCCAGCCTTCCGGGAAGCAGTGACTGAAAAGGGTTGGGAGTTGTGGTGGCCCGTCCGCTGAACATGATCGCCCTGTGTGAAGCATTCACTAAAGGGAAATGCAGTGCTTTTGGCAGTACAAACAAGAGGATCTCAAGGAGTAGGGAGCTTATTTTACCTCTGCACTTCGCACTCGTGGGACTGTTGTGTCCAATTCTGGGGCCCTGGTTCAAGAAGGCTGCTGATAAATTAGAGAGGGTTCATAGAAGAGCCATGAGAATGATTGAAAGATTAGACAGTATGCCTGGCAGTGATCGGCTCAAGGACCTCAACCTATTAATTTCTGCAGAAAGTTTCAGGGGTGATTTGATTACGCCTAAAAGTGCCTACATGAGAAACAAATATTTGATAATGGGCTCTTCGGTGTAGCAGAGAAAGGTCTAACACGGTCCAGTGGTTAGACATATTGAATTGCGAGTAGTTAACCATTGGAACAGTATATTGAGGGCGTGTGGGTTCTCCCATCACTGACAATCTTTAAAGCAAGACTGGATGTTTGTGTGAAGGTTCTGTCCTAGGAATTATTTGGGCACTGTTCTCTGGCCTGTGTTACACAGGAGGTCAGATTAGATGATCACAATGGTCCTTCTGGCCTTGGAATCTACAAAAATACTCTCTGGTAGATGGGGCAGTGCTGATGGATTGAGCCGAGGCTGGGAGAATGGGGCTGCCTCACATATCTGTCTGCCATTAGTTTGTGAATCTTCTGGAGGCAGAGCAAACAAGGAGTCGTGTGTCACTTCTAAAGACTAACTCATTTATTTATTGCATGAGCTTTTGTGGGACCAATCCCACTTCATCAGATGCTTGAAAATGGAAAACTCTGGAGGCAGGGATCTGTTTTACTCAAGGCACTTTTGGTGCTGTATAAATTGAAGAGCGGCATGAATGTGTTGGGTTACTTTGGACTGCGGGACCTTTGTTGTTGAAGGACCCCCCGTTCAAGCTGTGGCATTGCATCTGGTGCCTGGTCCTGCTTGACGAGCGATAGTAGCTGTGTGTTTTTCAGGAAACAGCTGTGGTTCTGACACTAGTCTTCATACAGTAACTCCAGGCATCTAAATAAGACTGATGGCTAATCTGCAGGGGACCCCAGAGCCCTCTCCCGTGGCCAAGCTGAGACACGGCGCTGGCTCCTCACTCCATGCCACGAGGGAGCTGGGGCAGCGTGGTGGCACTTAGGTCCTCAGGAAGTGGCTCTCTCACACAGGTGGTCTTTGCGAAGTCATTTGCCCCTGGCTCTGAGTGTGGGTCAGGCTGACTCCTCTATTCTCTCTGCCACTCCTGCACCCCACTGGCTGCTGTGGGAGGGTGGGCAGGGGTGGCTGTCCCAGAAATGCGAGAGCTGTGCGAATCGCCCCCCGAGATGGATGAGTGGGGCTGGTACACTGACTGTGCCCTGGTTTTTTCTGTCTGTAGGATGGAGATGTTCCCAGCAGTGGCGGAGGAGGTCCTGAGGGAGTTCCAGGCGCTGCTGAGGCATAGCCCACCTCCCATTGGAAGCACCCACATGCTGCAGCTTATGGCTATCAACATGTTTGCAGTGTACAACGCCCAGCCCAAAGGTACCGTATGCTGTCGGGGTTGGGGCTACAGGAAGCAGAGCCTCCCTTGAATTGCTGCTGTGTCCAGGGCAGTGGGAAGAGTGCTGTGGAGGAGACGGACGCACAGTCCGTTATACCTCACTTAGAGCCTGAGTCACCAATGCAGAGTGACTTCCTAGCCCCGCCTGTCACCTTTCGTGGGCTCTTCGAAGCAGGCTGAGGGCAGCTGCCTTCAGAGGCCTCCTTCCTGGAGCCTTGTCCGTGGCGTTAATGGGACAGTTCTTGGGAAGCATGCCCAGTCCAGTGGCGGCCAGGCCTGTTGCGTCGGGCCGGGAAGTGAGGCATGTCTCATGCTGAGCCAGCAGGTGTTTCCAGATGAGGCATCATTGCACCTCCTCCGTTCGCCCTGGGCTTCTCTGCCTTTGCAGCCTCGCGTCCTCACCGAGCCTGAGATTGTCCTCCAGAAGAGCAGCCCCGGTGGCTAGTTCTTCCTCACTTGTTTGCAGCGTGGGACTGCACGCCCAGGGCAGGAAGGGTGGCCGTTCAAAGAGCCGGCTGTGGCAGGCTTTGATTCGGAAGGAGGAGAGGCCTGTCCTGTGTTGCTGGTGTGATGAAGTAGGGCCCGGAGTGCTGCAGCAGTGAGCGCTGGAGCCAGTGGCTGTGTTAACGAGATGCCTGGGGTTTGGAGGGTGCTGCGGTTGCCACGCGATGCATCACGGGACACGGCTGATAACAGCCCCGAATATCCCTGCCCTTTCCTGACTGGCATGTCTTCGGTGCTGGGTTGGTGCAGATTGCAGGGCGCTGAGAACAGCGTTCGGTGAATGCGGGGCTATTGCCCAGGGAGTTGCCGCCCCGTGCACAGGTGCTGGCGCTGCACCCTGGAGCGTGGGCTGCTGTGGGCAGAGGGCTGAGTGACGGCTGGTGGGAAGATGCATGTTTCCATTTCCCAGCGGATGAGTCACCTTCTCTGGGTTGCATTCGCACAGACAGGAGCAGGAGGAGATGTTGTGGCTGCTCAGCGTTTGTGTGTATAGGGGAGGCTGAAAGCCAGCACAGCCACTGAAGGGAGTGGTAAATCACGAGGGATCCATTCAGCCGCTTCCACGCTGTCTCTGCGCCACTGGGCAGAGTAGCCATGCACACGGCCATGCCTTGGGTCTCTGTCGGTGCAGCCTGACTGCTCCTTGCTCGCAGTGCTGTCTCCGGGGCTCTGCTGTGGAATGGATCTGCTATCCCTGCCAGCTGCTGCTGCGGCCGTGTTTCACTGAGTCCTCTCAGCGAGATCAGGCTGGGTGGCTCCTCTGCTTTAGGGCTCCCTTCGCTGCTCGGACCGGGGAGCTGGGCTGGTGCTAGCCCTGAGTGGGGGCCTCTCTCGCATAGGTAGGGTACAGGCTACCTGACCCTGTACAGCTGGGCGTACAGAATCTCACTTCACTCCAGGTCTCACTCAGGGTCTTTCCTCCGTGGAGCACCTGTTAGCCAGTGACCCAGCCCTTCGGCCTGCCATGTGGAAGTGGGCTTAAGAAGGGTCTCTTTGCCCCAACTGATAACTCAGAGCAGAGCCACGTATGGGAGGTGTCATGAGAAGCGAAGAACTGGGTGCAGGAATTGGAGCTGAGACTGCATTTTGAGCAGTAGCTGGCCCGGTCCAGAGTGAGTTGTCAGTGGCTGCTGATACCTTCAAGCCAGCCAGGGCTCCCAGGAAAGGACAGGGATTTTCTGGGGTGGCCATCTTTAACAGTTTGCTAGCCATCTGCACAGGACTGTCAAGGAAGTTTGGGTCCCTCTCGCCAAACCACAGACGCTTCAAGAATTTTAATTTTTTTTAATTCTGTAATTTGGTTTCTGAAAAGGCTAATTGAAGCCGTGCTTGCAGTGGGGGCATGTTGGTGGGGGGAGAGAAACCCTCTCCCAGCCCATCTGTGCCCAATTTACTCGAATGTGGCCTCTCTGGGGCTTTTTTCTTTCTCTCTTTCTTTAATAATTTGTTTTATAATTCCTGGAATCAAACCCATCTCAGACACACTGTTTTATTTTACTGTATTATTGGATTATACTTCCTATAAATCACTGGATGTTATTCATAGGCCACCACCGGAATAACTTCCCCTCTCCCCAGTGGGCCCACATTCCACACAATCGCTCACCAACCAGGGGCTCAGCAGAGGGCACCCTAGAGACACTGCCCGGAAATCCTAGCAAATTTGCCTGGCTGTGGGCGGGAGCCATCAAGCTGCAGCACCTGGCTGCCTTCTGGCACTCACAGTCCCGTTGCATTTGTTCTTTGGAGTGTGCTAGGAGCTTGAGCAGGAAGGGAGGGGGTTGCCACATGTGCATCCCAGCATATGCGGGCAATGAAGTGCACCTCTGTGGGGTTCGCAGAACCAGGGCTGGGCTCTACTGGCTGGGCCTGTGAAAGAGGGGACAGGCAGGTGGAGAAGCAGAAGAAATGTCAGTGGAGTGGGAGGCTAACCTGTGTGACCCGCTAAGCAGGAGTCTGGCTGTTTGGATGGCAGTCACCGTGCGAGGCTGCTCTGGGGCACGGGGCCACGTTCATTAAGGCAGCTGATAGGAAATCAGTGCCCCAGGTAGAATCACCCTGGTTTGTGGGTAGGACTGGGTTCACATGGGCCAAGCCCAGGGCCCGTTCTCCCGTATGGGCCCAAAGCTCCCCACATGGTGTAGCAGCGCTACATGGCACTGGGAGTGGAGAGTCCCCATCACTTGTGCTCCTGGAGAACCCTCATTGCACATCCTCTAGCCACTGTGGGTTTCTGTGTGTGGAGAGTCATTTGGTCAGGGTTGTGCGTGCCTGAATGGACGTAGGCTCGGAGAAAGGTGTGCCTCGTGTAAAGAAACAAGCTAATGTTTAGCAGATCTGTCTGGTGCACAGACCTTCTCTGCACCGGTTCCTGCCAAGTTGATTTACCCCGAGTCCACTGATCGACATAACCAAAGAAGGGACTCTAGATGGTAGTGCAAAGTACTTGTGCCCCTGTGTGCAAGACCCACCCCTTGTTCACCAGCACAGCCAGAGAAGGAGCATCACTCATGCAATTCTCAACTGATTTCATTAGACACTTAGTCTGTTACTGAACAGACAGCCCCTGCCACCCTGCTCCTGTGTGCAGCTCTGTGCTGAGCGGAGAGTGTTTCCATTTCCTGGCCGCGGTTGCTCTGACCGGCGAGCTAGACCCATGAACCCCAAAATAGCCTCTGAGATGTCGGAAAGGCTAGCAGAGTCTGCTCCGGGTGACAGAGCTGGGCCCATCTCGCGCTTGGGTTCCCACATGGGATCAACCTTTGCTTGGCGAGATAAAGGCAGCATCGGAAAAAAGGCTCAACCAGAAATACGCACTGCTCGTCTAGCGCAGTCCGCATCTCAATGGCTCCTTGTGAGGGCCTAACCACATGATGTATATCGGCGCATGCAGAAGGTGCTGAGAGCTCAACCCAAGGGGGTCTGGTACATTTGAGCTAGTTTAAAAATAAAACACCGCTGCGGACAGCAGCCTTGGTTTGGTGGAGTTTTAAAATTAGGTTTAAAATGAGGCTTAATGAAACCTCAGGTTCCAGTTAGCAGAAGCAGTGGTGTGATCTCCCCTAGCTCAGGCCTTTCTCCTAATTCCCTCTATCTGTGGTACGGTTCAGCTGGCCCCTCTGAGCAGGGAGCCACGTTCTCCGAAGTAGAGCACCTGGCGCAAGGGGAAAAAGCAGTGCAGAAAACCCTGTCAAGCGAGTTGGGATTTGTGGAGGCTGGGCACCTATGCCCAGCTTGGACACATCTCTACTGCATGTTTTACCCACCCGTGGGCATGACCTTGTTATCACTGGGTGCCCCACTTGGTAGGGTTTCCAGCTAAAAGGGCCCTAGACTACTTTGGTGCTGGGTCCCTTTAAGGTCAACTGGGTCCTGTCTTTACTGTGTGGGCGCGAGTGTTGGTCCCTCCCAGAGTTCTCTTTGGGGAAGATAGTCATTCCCCTCCCCTCTTCTCCATGGGCTTGGATTGGGGCCTGGAAATGCCACTAGGGTGTCCAGACTTGTGACCTAGGCCAAAGGAGGAAGGGGCCCTCTGAGAGTTTGGTCTGCTCACCCTACCTACAGCTGTGCCAAGCATGCTGGAGTGATTGTGCACTCAAGGGCACGTGTGGATTGCTGCTTGCACGAGAGGTTAGTTTCACCCGCAATCGAATATTGAGGCCACTAGCAGCCTCAGCCATGCAGAAAGAAGGTTCCTGCCCCAGCTGGGCCTTAGCCTTTGTGCACATTTGCTCAGTGTCTGGGCTGGTCGCTTGAGGAGAAGAGATGCATCCAGAGCACGCTCTGCCACTTCCATGTGCTGCTCCCTGCTGAGGAGAACCTGGAACAGCAGAGCACTTCAGGTCAGGATGGAGCTGTGAGAAGGAAAGGCTGTGAAATCTGCCAGTGTGAGTGATCCAGGACTGTCTGGGAGGGATGGCAGGCTGGTAGGTTTTCTCTCCCCCAAGTAGCTGTGAGGGTGCTTGGAGGGAAATCTGCTGGTCTCAGCCACAAGACACCTCAGGAATGTCCAGGTAACTTCCAGGGTCCTAACGTGCTTTCCAAGGAAGCCTTCCTGAGCTCCTGTGGCAGTGATATTTAGACCAAGGTCCCCTTGGCTTATCCCCCTCTGTTTCCTGGGGATTTATTTACCGTAATTGGAATTATCTTCATAGCTTTTGACTTCCACCCTCTGATGCAAGGCTGCCGTGTAACGTGTGTTCAGAAAGCCGGGTGACTTTCCCCTTTCCCACCAGTGCCAGCAGAAGATGCAGCACTCTGTGCAGCAGGGAATTTCCATTTGCAGTTCAGGTTTCTGAAATCTAGACTTTGGCTTCAGAAGCAATGCCTGGAGCAGGACTTTGTGGCAAGGAAGGAAAGGTCTCCAGTGTGTGCTGAGTGCCTGCCGTTGTCTCAGTTTTTCCTGGCCTTCCCTCCAGTGCAGCAAAGGGCCTGTTTGGAAGTCTTGTTAGGTGAACTCAGTAGCGGCTTCCTCACTCACTGCTCTCCCCGCCCTTTCTCAGGGTACCTCAGCCTCATTTCAGGGCAGCAAGCAGAGGAGCTGGTTTGTAATCGAGGTGCCACTGCCTGCATCCAGTGGCCCTTGGAGTCTCTTTAGATAGCTTCTCAGCCCCGACCGGCTGGGGGAGATGCCTCGCGGATGGATTTTCAGTAGCTGGTGGACCTGGGGGGTATTACAGTGGGACCCTGTATGGGGCAGCAGAAATGGTGTAAAATGCCAGGCAGGAAAGTCTGGGCTCTGGCAGACCCAGCACTGTGAGGCAAGAAAGGGGGTGATCTGTAGAGCTGCTGGGCTGCGGGTGTGGGGTGGAGGGACATGCTTGTACTGGGAGTGTGAGGACTGGGGGGATGCATGAGTTGTTTGCATCCTGACAGGAAATCCTCTCACTTTTCAGTAGATTTTCATAGTCTAACTATATCTCTTGATTGTATATTGCACCTTTGATTTCCTCCTGGGACTGTGTAGAGCTGAGTTAATTGCGACGGTTGTATTTAATTCTGTGTTGGAGAACACCGTAGAATTAGGTTTGTTATGCTATTTTGCAGTGATAAAGCTTGCTGAGCTGCTCTTGTGCACCATCATGTCCTGCACGGGCACTTGGAGGGGAGGGTAGCTCTGGCAGAGCTCTGAGGGCTCCAGTGCCTTTCTCCCGCCTGGACCAGTGGAGAAGAGTGAGTGTAGTTGGAATGGTTCCACCCGCGTATTTCAGGAAAGCATGTGTCGGCGAATGAAAGGTGCTCCTTCCACAAGCTCCGGTCACCATGGAGCCTCTTCTCTCCCTTCTTCCCATCACGCTGTCTGTGCCATTGTTCCAGAGGCTCTTCCTGTGCTGCTTCCCTGGGTTTCTCTTCACAAGCAAATGAGATGAGGCTAAATGCAGCCATGAGGAACCATGTAGCTAACATGACGTTAGATCCAGCGGTGCAGTCAGTGTAGACTGAGACGAGTTGTGTTTAAAGTTGTCAGGTGGTCCTGGGTAAATCTCTGAGCAGCCGGCCCTGCCGCCAGACTTAAACAGGCCATCCTCTGGCTGCACTAATTGCAAAACAGGCTCGGCACTCAACTTCCTGGCGGGTGGGCCAGCCACTGCCATGGAAAGGGGATGAGTGACTCTCTCCAGCTGCGGCTAGAGCATTCATCATGTGAGCTTCTGATTTAGCCCAGAGCTCTGCCTCCACTGTCACTTTCTGCAGCTCCTGCCTGACTCTTCATCCTCGTGTTGCTGAGCTCACCATTCTCCCTGAGCGTTGGACTGGGCCTCGGGCCTGTGCTCCCACACTTCCGTAGCCCTGTGTGTGCCATGGAGAATCAGGAATTAGCATAACGCAGCAGCCGGCGGGCACTGGACCATGCAAAGCAGTGCGATAAATGCAGCTTGCTCAGTCTTCTCACACCTTGGTAGTTGTGGCTGTGCGGTGGGCTTTGTTTTAACCCTCCTCAGATACCTACCTGGACCCTCCTAGCCTTTGCCTCTCTGCGGACTCCTGGAGCATCTCTGCCCGAGCCAGGCTGGAGGCTTGCGTCAGCAAAGCCTGCTTTCCAGATAATGGCGCAGACACAGCAAGGAGACTGCTGCTGCCAGATGGACATTGGGAACAGCATAAACCCTTCCGAGCCAGTCCTAGGAGCCAAGGGCTGATGAGACCTCGCAGTTGGGGCTGGGAGCAGGCCTCACCCTTCTCTGAGGCCCCAAATGGACGAGGTCCGTGCCGGAGAGGGGAAGAATGCCGCCACATGTGCTTGTGTCTTTAAAAGTAGGCAAAGCGGAAGTGATGTTCTCTGGCCCGTCTGCATTTGTGGCTGCACACACAGCGCTAGACACACTGCAGCTGGTGCGAGGCCCTGGCGGTGTGAGGAGCTGCAGTCTGTTGGGGTTACTGCTGTCTACGTTGAAACATGGCTTGGGAGGGGGTTGGTGGCGCCGTGCCAGGCCCTGTTAGCCTGGCCTTCTCTTTCCTTTCTCCTCCTCCTCCCCTGCACTCCATGCTTTAAAGTCACATTTCCAGGCCAGACATAGAATTAATCTCTGGGCACTTCACATTGCTGGCAGCACAAAGCAGGATGTGGGATCTTTTTTTTCTCTCTCTCTGCGTCTTGGCTGACTTTTTTACCTCTCGAAGAATTTGGAAGGGCCGTGAGATTTCCCCCCTGCTCCCCCCTTGCCTCAGTGCCGTGTAGTTTTTCAGCAGGCTGATCACCCTGCTGTGGCTTCACCCTAATAGATTTCATATGTTGATGCAGTTGACATCAGTATCAAACTATTTTACATGTGATCTGGTATATTTCCTGAGGAAATCTGCAAGATATTTATTAAGAACTAATAAAATAAACCTCTCCATGAGCTTTTAGGTAGTTTTCAATTTTTCATGTCTCTCGCGTTTCCTCTTATCAATGAGTTTCTATTTTCTCCTCCTCTCTGGCCATTGTAAAAGGAAACAAAAATAAATGTTTCAAACCATTCCTGAATGGACGCTGAGAACATTTCTGCAGTGATGTTTCAGCAAAGTTGTATTTCCAGAGAGGTGTTTTCAAGACCACCATAGTGTATCCTTCTTACGTGTGCGTGTGCGTGGAAGGGCTGTCTGCACTACTGCAGCTTTGCCTTCTATCGCAGCTGGAGTCCATTAGGCCCTGAAAATTAAAGTAATCCCGATTAAGAAAGCAAAATGAATCCAGCTAGCAGAGCCACATTTTCCCTGCTGAGCCCGGGTACCCACAGCAGCACTGCTTTGAAAGATTCCAGTGGACTAAGCTGGGAGTGTGCTGTGGTCCAGTGGTTTTCTTGGTGTGTTCTTGCCACGGCGGCTGTTCCCTGTACCAAAGTTAGCTTGCACAGTACAGATAGCAGCAGATTTCCCGTTTTTGGTGCATCGTGGAGCATCCAAACCAGCAGGGTCTGGCTGTGGATTGTAGTCCCCGATGGGCTCTTCCTCAGTGTTCATTCCAAGGGAATCTTTTGGGGGAGCTGAACTGAGTGTGTAACAGATGGGAGGCTCGCATCTCCCTGGGAGCTAGGCTCGTAGCCAGTTACACTAAGGCCAACTTCATCTTTTAAAGGAATTTTCTATACGTGCTTTTTTGGCTTCTAATTCCGTCGCCTAAATGGAGCTTTGTCCCTGCTGAAGAGAGCTGAAGGTCGGAGTTGAGCTGAGCGGTTGCCTTCCCCCACCCTACCGCAAACGTGAGGGCAGGCCTGGTCTGTGAGCAGTGATGTGGGAGTCTGCCGTCTGCTCCTCATTTCTGATACCACTCCTGTACACCCACTGCCATTGAGCGTGTCCAAACAGGCACTGGAGAGGTCTCCTGTATGGGGCTGGTGCTGTAACCAAGGACTGCAGAACTTGTGCCAGACCACGGACACTAATCCAGGGCCCCAGGTTAGGAACTCTAGCCAGGACAGTAGGGCCTCTTTCCTGGGCTGCTCATGGGTGCAGATCCGCAGAGCTCTTTCCTGTCGAGCAGTCATCGAGGCTGGGTAAGTGACCATCGTTCGAACCCAGCCAGGTCGGAGATCAATCAAAAATCACAGAGATCTTTTACCAGAACCTCTTGGATGGTTTCTTCCAAACAGGCAGGTGGCACTGGATGGCTCTGCTGGTGGGGACGCCTGTGTGCGCCTGTCCTTGAGGGTGTTTGACGCTGGCATTGGAAGAAAGAAAACCTTGTTTTCCAAGAACTCTGCTCGCTCTCAGCTTGATAAGCATTTAAAAGAAAAGCTGCACAATTGGAATTGGCAGCGCATCCTCATTCTTTTGTCTGTCTGTTTATTTTTCCCCCTCATCCCTCGACATGTGCACTACAGCCCACGGTTACTACACCCCGAAGAACTGCAGGCCTGGAGCTCTGCAGCCTCACACCGTGCTCTGCCCACCCCCAGCCTGGCTAAGCTGCGGAGCGCTGCTCTGCGGACACCAGTGTCACTTCTCAGGACTTGGTGCTGGGCTGCCTCCCTCACAATTTCCCAGGGCACTTTATTTCCCTTTCCCTTCTCTTTGGCTCTGCGTTGGAGGGCAGCAGAAAAGAAGCTTTGACTGGTGCTGGACCCAGGCGTGGTTCCATGGGCCGAGCAGAGTCAGTTGAGTTTGGGAGACCTCTTCAGTGCATCTGGCAGAAAGTTGCAGCTTGACCCATGAGCAGACGACAGAAATTCTTTGCTTGTAGAATACTTCGTTTTATTTGTTAGAAATTTCCTATTACCCATTTTATTTGTGGGCGGGTTGCAAAGCAAGTCCCCTTTGCCCCCCCCCCAGTGACTGCTCCTGTAGTAAGAGGGGGAGGTGGGTTTGCCAGGCCAAATTTGAGTGAGCAGCGCTGGGGACAGGAGCCCCCCTGGCAGGGTGAGGTTTTCTGGCGTATTTGATTTTACACATTGGTTTTGTTTTCTTTCATGTTGTTTCCCATTTGCAAAAATCCTGGGGCTGTAGCCATGAGTTCCACTGGGAAGCTGGAGCTGTGTCTGGCCTTGTGATGGCAGCATCCCCGTGGCTTGTGTCCGTGATTGGTGAGCGAATTGCTCCAGTCAGGGACGAGGGAAGAGGCAAGCCCCTGCATACTATGTCATGTTAGGTTAGTCGTGCTGGGTGACTCAGAACAGGCCGTTCCTTCAGTTTACTAGTCCTGGTTGCTACTCGGTGAACTGAGCAGGGTGTTGCTTCACGTTAGCAGTGCCTGTTTTTGCTTGGCAGCTTGGGCTGGAACTTGGTGTCACGGTTTCCAAAAGAATATTTTTGGTTTTAAAACTGAAGGTCAGCAGTTCGCAAGCACTGTGCTTGCAGCCAGCTCTGTGGTTCGCCTTGTGCCACTGCACTGAAACCCTGATCAATTGATCTGCAACAATATGAAACCACAAACGGTGACTGCCAGAGAAAACTCTGTCTCGCCCCATTTTCCCCACCCAATGTCTCCTGCCTTCCCTCTCGGCTGGCTATTGCACTTTTGTCTATCTTTTTCCACCTCTCTGTCTTTTTTCATAACAGTTTTTAATAATGTTTTAGTTAGTTCCAGCCTTTTCCCTCAATGGATCCCATTGGAAAATGCATTTGAAAGGAAACAGTTATACACTTCCCTTCCTTTGAAACTCTGTTGGCACCTTTTCCAGTGCAGTAAACCATACAACATGGATTTTCAAAGTTTCCAAACACAGACATGCTGGCGTTAAATTTATAAAAATATTTGATTCGGCTGTGTAGTAACCAAGTCTCGGAGCTGCTGCTCCTAGAGAAATCGAAGCACACTTTCAAATCTGTGCAGGAAATGTATCAGCACTGGCTATGGGGGTGCTCCCAGCCCCTCAAATCCTAGCCTTTCCCAGGAGGAGGCACAGTGGGGAATTGAATAATAGCTCTGGCTGTGAAGGACAGCTCACAGCTCCTTCAGTCCCAGCTTTCCCCAGCAGGAGGCATTGCTGGGAAAGGTGCAGGAGCGGTAGCGATGGGGAACCTCCCAGCCATGCCAGCCCCATCTGAACTCAGTGGGGGAAAGAGGAATTTGACATGAAATTGTGATGGCTTACAATTATGCTAGTAATCATGCGGGCCCAGTTCCACTCCAGAGGAGCTGATGCAGTTCCTCTGCATGTACATGGTAATTTGGGACCAAAAGCTCCAGATGGTCTAGGCTGACAGAGAACATACTCTTGGATGCCTGTGCCCAGGTGGTAAATGTCCTGGAATAGTCACTCTGGGAGCTGTGCCTTGAGTTTGCTCCTTCAAGTAGGGACTCACTCCCTAGACCTCCAAGAATGCTTCCTTGCCGAGTGCCATTCAGAGGAGGACTCCTTCCCAGTTTCCAGGACAGAAGAAAACTGGCCATGCTCCTCACAAGTGCTGGGATTGGTGAGGCCCTCCTGCATCCACTACCTCTCCATGTACTGCTACACGCTGTCATTTCTGAAGAGCGAATTCTAGAAGTATGTGGTTGTGTAGTTGAAGACTATCGTGATACATAGGCACAAGGAGGCTGAATTAAGATTAAATTTGGATTTCCTTACTTGTTCTTTTAACATAGTTGGTTTATGTATTTAAGTTTTCTGTAGCTTTATGAAAAGCAAACTGGAAGATACTCTCATGTGAAACTAATGATCTCCACATGGATCATCAGCAGGATTGAGACTTCTGTCACTTGAGCTAATGAGTAACTGATAGCAGTAGATTGTTACTGTCTCTGCGGACTAGAGGGGAATCTCGCCCTTTTTGTCACTGGCTTTCACAGCTCTTGCCAACAGCATAGGAATGTTGGGACTCAAGAACCCTAAGTTGTTCTCCAGGTTCTGGAAGGGCGTGTATTTAGCTGTTGCAGACCCTTCCGTCCTATCTCTCCTTGTCCTTTTCAGCCCGTCCTTCTCTGCTCCTGTCTTCCCATCCTCCAGTCTGTCCCTGCCCTCTCCCCTCTTCTTCTCCCTGCAGTCCAGCTAATCGGGCAGCTTTCATCTCCTCCACAGTGCCTGGGCACCATCATCGGGGATGTTGGAAGACCAGAGAAAGCCTCCCTGCTTTCAGAGTCTGTTGCCCGCAAACCCTGACAGCCATGACGTGCAACGGAAGGAAGGGTCATGTTGAGACCTTAGTGCAGATAGCACTTTCCCAAAGGAGTGCTGCAGCCTCTAGTGGAACTCTCCTTGAAAGACTACGTGTTCCTTTTAGTAGACCAACTTCTGGTGGGGAGAGAGCCCCGCTTTCGAAGTAACAGTTACCTTGTCCCCCTCGTATCCTGAGACCAACACAGCTACAGCACCACTGCACATGACAATAGATGCCTCTGCCAAGCAGATCGGAACTGCAACACTGAGTGCTAGATCTTGGCCAGATTCGGAGTGCTTTCCTGGGATTGACTGAAAGAATGTACCTGACACCAGAGTGAGCCCACTGCCAAATTTCAAGTGCCTGTTCCAAAGCTGGGCAGTGCTTTAGACCTTTCTTCTCAGCTTGTTCTGGGAAGTGACTGAACCTTTTTAGGAGAGTGGTGAAGCATTGGAATGGGCTATCTAGGGAGGTGGTAGAATCTCCATCTTTGGAGATTTTTAAGGCCCGGTTAGACAAAACCCTGGCTGGGGTGATTTAGGGGGAGTGGTCCTGCTTTTTAGCAGGGGGTTGGACTAGATGACCTCGTGAGGTCCCTTCCAGCCCTAGGATTCTATGAAACTTACCCCAAAACTTCAGCTTGCGGAGACATTTGGGTTGGAGAGTTTCAGCCTGAATAGTCCGAGTTTGGCAAAGTTATAAACAACTGAAAACAGGCTTTTCTCTTGAAAAGTGTTAGCCAGCCTTAACAGTAGGCATCATACCAACCCATTCTCACCATCGTCTCTGAGCACCAGAGCAGGGTGGCAAGGAATAGCAGTGCTTATGGGAGCCCGAGCGGGTTTCAGAACGGAGTGCCTGACACCCTGGAACGGAGAGAGAGTTCCAGGCCTGGGGCAATGGGATACGGGCCATGAGGTTGCCGTCTCTCCAGCGGGGCATAGGGTTCATTTCCCTTTTTGGCAGTCACTTTGCAAACTCCAACAGGCTAGTATGTACCGATTGCTCAGGAAACCGTAAAAAGAAGAGCAGCAAACGAATGTGTTGAAACGGAAGCTCCTCACTTCACTCTGCGTGCCCCATCCAAGGCTGCTTTCTCTGAATCTGCCTGTCTGCAGGCACCCTCGCTCATTACTTCTGCTCCCGGCTCAACGCACTCCTGATGCTTCACACCAGAGAGGCATGTTTTGAGTCGCCTGCATTGGCTAAGAGACGTGCCCACCTCCAGCATGCGGCGACAGAGCTGCCTTACTTGCTGTCGGCTCACTGAACTCTTGGGAAGCCTCCCGCATTGTAAATAGCATGTGACCCAGCTATGGAGGGGACCATGCAGCTCCCTCCTGGGTGGAACGCCGTGCCTGCTGCCTGGAAAATGCGGGAACTTTGTGCAGACTCTAGCCATACCCTGCTTAGAGCAGGGCTCACGATAGTTACATCGCTGGCGCCTGGCAGAACTGCGCTGAGTTTCCTGACCATCGTCTGTATAGATGAGGCCTACCTGCCTTTGCTGTTGGGTCTTGGCCAAGCTTGGAAACACATGTTTTGGTAGCGACCCAGTGTGCAGACAGGAGCTGTCCTGCACATTGCTCTGCTGAGCCAGGCTCCAAGCGGGAGTGGCATGCCGCTGGTACCCACGGGACATTGCTGTAATGCGAGGCATTTCAGTCACCAGGTGGAAAGCCTCAACTTCAATCATTAATTTTAATCCGTTTTTCTATTTGTACTTCTGGGTTTCTTAAAGAAAGGCGTGTTCTCTTTGCCTGATATAATCATTCAAACATGTTGATCTGTGACTAAATCGAGCCTCACACTAAATGGGGTACTTCTTTTTGCTGCCTTGGAGGGCACACTCTCTGTACACCGTTATTTAAGCACTTACATAGATCAGTGTTTCAGAATCTTATTCATGGTACGTTTTTAGTATATTAGAAAATGATGGGCGGAGTCATAAATATTCCTCATTTGAAAACGGAGCCAGCCAGAGCTAAGGTAGGGAGAAGCTCTGAAACAGGAGTGTGAGATCACCCTGGCATGCTCACTGGATGGTCCTGATGAGATGGTGTCTCCTGGAGTGAAAGGCCAGTTACCAGTGCCTATGTGACTCTGCTAGTCTCTTGTGCTCAGCAGCAACGATCAAACCCGTAACACCACCTTTTGGACCATATTTTCAAAGCTTGTCCTCAAAAGTTTGGTTTTTCTCAGTCTGTCTTTATACAGAAAAGCAGTCTTTGACTCAGAATTTTTGGTAGAGGCTCATGGATTCAGCATATTGATTTTTTATTTAAAGCTTTTCAGAAATTATAATGCATTTAGAGCTCAGTTTATTTTTTATTAAATTCAGATTCCATTGTAAATAGTTTGATTTTAAAAAGAAAAAATTCTCATGAAAATAACAAAATAGCAAAATTCCTCTGCCAGGGCTCTTGGGGGCCTGTGCCAGGAGAGTGCCCTGGCTGTGCTGGTGACCCCAGGCAGAGGGAGTCCTGTAGGGCTACTCCCTGCAGGTGGAAACGGCTGGAGGCCATGTTTTGACTGATGGGTCTTTTCAGGAAATTTCTGAGAATAACATTTGCTAAAAATGGCTGCTTCTTTCCACAGATACTTCCTGGAAAAGGCTGGAGTTAATTATAGACTAGTGTCCTTTTCCCTTTTCAGGGTGGAAGTGCTCTCTGCTTGCCCTCAAGGCTGGTGTGTCAGTTCCTTCTCTCCGGGCTTGGAGTGTTGCCTGGGGAGAGCTCACAGTGGCCCTTCTCACAGCCTAGCTTCCCTGTGGGGACAGCTTGCTTTTTGGGGCTGAGGGGGCAGGGGGAGGCTAGGGAAATGCTTCATGCATGTGGATCTGCCTTCCCAAGGAAACCAGATAGATGGGTTCTCTCCCACCATGTTCCTGGTGCACTGCTTCTGATCAGCTCCCCCAGCACAGTCAGCTTTTCACCGAGACTGTCTTTATCCACGTTTCTTTGCCCCCCCCTCCCTCCCCCCCGAACGCTGCCGTCCCATAGCCTGGAGGAGGGTGCATCCCAGAATGTGAATTCCAGCCCTGGGGGCAGCCAGAAGCAAAGCCAGCGGGACCGGGCTGGTCAAAGAGGGCTGTCCTGGGCGAGGAGGTCCCTCTGCGTCAGAGAGAGCACAGCTTCCTCTGTGGTGCCCAGGCAGGGTTGTGGCTCCATGTGGGAATAGGTCATTAATTTTTATACCTTCCCTGTAAACCATTGACCCCTTTTATGATGTCATGAGGGATTCCTTAATTTTGCAGCTGCTTCCTGGTTACGTCAGAGCAGAAGCCCTGTGCTGCTCTCCACAATGGCTGGAAACAAATGAAGTGTTGAATATCTAATGGCTTCCACAGGGAGAGCGGCTTGATCCTCCCCAGGCCCCAGGCATTCCTCACCTTGCAGGCCCGCCTTCCTTCCTCCCTCCCTGAGACATGGTATTGCAGCAGAAAGCGAAGGGGGCTGAAGGCTCCTGAATGGCTGTGGCTGTCTTGGGAGTGCTTACTCACCCTCAAATATACACAGCCATGCATCAGTCAGCTGTCCTGTTGGGTCTGTCCTCCATCTTCCCACCTCCTGAGTGAGGCTGGATTAGAGTAGCCAGCAGCTCCCCCACAACAAGTCGTCTTCCCACCCTACGGTACCCTGGCGGGAGAGGCTGGAGCTCCTTGCAACCAGGGCTTCTGCACGCTCCTCCTGGGAGACTGGGACTGGGGCAGTGCGAGTTCCCCACAGCCAGCACCTCCTGCTGTTTACAGCTAAATTCGGTCTGGTGTGAGCCGCAGCCGTCTCGGCACTGAAGTCAGCTCAGCTGTTCGGTAGCCGACTGAAGAAGCTGGTGTGTGCTCTCTGCCTCTCCTGTCTTGAGCGTGATCCCTGTAGGCTGGTCCGTGACCTGCCAATGCAGTTAGGGTATCCACACCCAGGGAAGTTCCCCCTGGAATTTGTAAATTGGGGGGCTGGCAACGAGTGCTGTGATCTCCATGTTCTTTGGGGGAACTGGTGCAAGATTCCCATGTTGTTCAAGGGGGTGGGAGTGGTGACTCGCATGTGTCTGTGGGAGAGGAGTGAGTCTCCGTGACTCAGGTTCCCCACAGGGGAACTAGGGGTGAGAGTTGGAAGGGGCGGGAGGGAAATGCCCTGTGGCCATGAATCTCTGTCTGGTTTGTGTGCTGGCTCCACAGTCTCCTGCAGCCAGCTGCTGCTGTGGGGAGCCCAGCGGTGTGCTCCTCTCCTTGCCTACTTCCTGCAGACAGGCTGGTTCTGGTGGATGGCCCAGGAGCTGTGCCAGCACTGTCTGCTTGCTGAGTGACTCACGAAGAAAATGTCTGTGTGATAAGAGACAAACTAATCGCCTCCAGGTGGTGTCAGCTCGGAGGTGCCCAGCCTCCCGCTCCTTCCCTGCAGGGACGTGGAATGACTCAATTCTCTTGTCTGTGCTTCCCCAGCTGCTGCATCCGGTACAGGGCCTGTGTCTCAACTCCCTGAGCAGCGCAGCACACTCAGCCCTCCAGTGCGTTAGGTCGGCTCCCCAGCAGAGCATCAGGCGACCTGCTTGCCTGCACTCCTAGTCCCTGGAAGCAGAGCACATCACTGCTTCTCTCTGCACTCCAGTGTAGCCACCTGGGGCAGGATCCATCCCTCGGGAGGGGCTCCGAGGACCAGAGCAGCAGCCCAGGTTCATCATGGCAGGCCCACGTTGGAAACGGTCTCTCTAGTGTCCTGCAGACCCACTTGCCTGAATCAAAGGCATCTGGGCTAACGCTCCTCAGCCTGTCGTACTTTAACTGCTGAAGACTCAGGGGCCTGTTGGTTAAGATTGACAAGGACAGAAGCATTAACACGTTTGCTGCTGCTCACTTGAAAGTTTCAGGGTAACCTGGCCTTCTTTCTACCCTGCTGCCTGCTCCAGGCTGGGACTGGCCCCACTGAGGTCTCCTGCCATGTTCCCTACAGTGCCGCCTCCTGGAGAAGACTGGCGACGGAGCATGTGAGTTGTGCACCCCTAGTGCCTCTATTTGATCATCCCTCACAGGATTTCCTCCTGAGATTGGCACTGGAGCAGCACTGAGCGTCCCCAGCATCTGACTGTTCCTCCCATTGCCTGGTCTTTTCCCTTTCCCATTTCCTGTGCCTGGCTGCATCGCCCTCGTGGCGATCTGGCAGTGCCGTCCTGCACACCCTGCTGGGAGGAGGGATGTGTTTATCACTTTTCCTGGAGATTATCTGTTTAAGCACTCTCTGACAGTTACAATAACAAGGGCAGCGCGCAGTGTTTCCCAGCAAAAGGACACTCGTTGCTGAAAGATGTATAGCACTAATTAGAAATACATAACATCCGGCCACATGGCAGCCTTCTCCTGGCCGCTCCATTTCCTGCGCTCAGACAACTTTGACGACAGTTGGTTTATGTTTTCCATGAATATAATGTTCTCAGAGAAACAAAATTTTCTCCCAGTTACATGAGGCCCCGCTGCCCTCCCCAAAAACCAGGTAGATTTATGGCTGTGGAAAACTTGGGTTGGATCCTGCCTGACAAGGAAGCCAGAACAAACCTTTCAGTCTTAGGATGGAGGTCAGCCAAGAGGCCAGGTAGGTGGCTCAGAAGGGACTGCTGCAGCTGCTTCTGCCTGAAGGAGTCAGTTCTGTAAAGGACCCTGGTTTGCGGGAAGGGAAGAATGCTGTTCATACAGGGATTAGAACCGCCGCTGCTTCACACCCTGCTGCAGGAGAGGGACTCGGAGCAGACTGGGAAAGACCTGCTGGCGGTGTGTGTGTTTCAATATTACACACAAACACTGATGGGAGAAGTTCCTAAGGTTGCAAAGTCAAGCATCCAACAGTTAGAATAACGCCAGAATTCAGGTTTCTTGTGCGTGTCCATTAGGGTGCAATATATAATTACATGAGGACACACTATTTTCCCACAAGACCCCTGTCTGATTCAGTGCAAAGAGTGGATGATGTTCACTTAATGAGCAGTTACTCCGTATTTTGTTTTTCCTCATTGCTCAATGTGTGCCCCGGGCCTTATTTACTTTCCTCTGCTCAAACCGTGCCCTGGATACAGAATTATTAATTTCCTCAGGGCCTTTTCTGTGGCATTCATCACTTCACTATCTGAGTGATTCCTACACTATAAATTAGCCTCCTTTTCTGAATTCCTTATCCAGTCTCCTTCTCTGTGAGCTCACCCCTTCCCTGGCTCCTTGGACCAATAAATGTGCTGAATTGGTCCCGCTTCTCTTTCCGTTTACCTGTACTTTGTTGGATCTGTCTTCCTTTCCCTCACTATTTCTAGTCTGCCTCTTTATCCAGCCAGTCCTCAGCCTCTTTCCCTCTCCACACGCCTCCAATCTTGGTGCAGCCAACTGGCCCCCGATCATACCCCGCCACCCCATTTCTCACCTGCTCCCAAATCCAGTCTCTTTGTCCAACCATTCCTAGCATGCTGTCTGCTCCTTTCCCGAACAGGCCTACTTCCCCACCTCTTAGTCAGTGTCTTCTCTCCTCCAACCTCAATCTCATCCGCCACCTTGTCCCAGTCTACTCCTTTTCTCCACTCCACCCTTCCCCTGGCCAGCTTTTGTTCCCTCCACATCGAGTGAAGATTGCTTCCTTCTGCATTGCCTGCATGCCAGCAGGAGCCATGGAGAGCGCAGGAGAAACTCGTTCCTTGTTTGCAGTTCTAGTGTCTGGACCCCAGCCCAGAGCAGCATCAATTTCCTACTAAAGGGAAAGTCCTCCTGAGCAGCCCCATAGCACAGGGCTAGAGAATGTTCTGTTGCTCCGTGAAGATGGCATGTGTACAGGTTGGTTAGCGTTCGGGGCTGTGGGAGGCTTGAGCAGGCTCAGTGAGGACGGAGTCTTTGGAGAGCTTAGCTGCTAAAACCTTAGGCTATATCTACACTTACTAAAATTAGTTCAAATTACTTAATTCGAACTAATTTTAGTTAGTTTGAATTAACTTAATTCGAACTAGCAAAATTTAGTTTGAACTAAGCAAGGGCCATTCATGGCACTTGCTTAGTTCGAATTAGCGATTTGCATTGAATTCAATGGGCCGGTTAGTTCGAACTAACATGGCCACATTGGTTAATTCAAACTAACTAGTTCGAATTAACCCTTACTTTGAATAGGCTATTCGAACTTATTAGTTCGAATTAAGGAAGCCCTTAATTTGAACTAATGAAAGCCTAGGGTAGCCATGGCTTTAGTTAGTTCGAATGAAGGAAGCTTAATTCGAACTAACTTGCCAGTGTAGACATAGCCTTAGTGTCTACTGAGCATGTGTGAACTGTGATATTTTAAAGGCTTGTAAATTAGCCACATTTGGGCAGACAAAACACTCATCCCTGGCTACTCCACTGCCAAATTTCAAGTCCCTGCTCCAAAGCTTGGGGCCACTGGAGCTGTTCAAAGAAAAGGACGTAAGAATTTTAAACATAGCTCAAACAATGTATTTTCCCCTTGCCCCGTTCTCAGAAATGGCTGAGCTGACAAAAAGCATCCAGCCTGAGGCAGATGCACAGCATGGAAAATTTTAGCCTAAACAGGACAGTTTGCAGAGCTTTCAGTGACTGAAACAGGATTTTATAATGGGAAGTGTTGGGTCTCCTTACTAAGTGTTGCCACCAGCCCCATCTGTACTCAGCTCGCACAGTCCTGCCGAGAATCCTGTGACCTGAATTCTCAGTGAGGCAGCAGGTACAAGCCAAGTTCCCACAGGTGCTGGCAATTCCTCTGAAACACGGGGCCCGGAATGAGTTGGAGCAGGGGCCGTGTCGGCTCTGAGACTGCGGTGAGGCATGGGCGTGGAGCCAGGCTGTTGAGACTGTGCTCCTGCAGGTTACCCTCTGTTTGTGACCCTTCATTTCCCTCCCGACGTCGCTCGTTTGGAGGGAGCGCTGGTGGCCAAGCCTGGCTAGAGCGCGGTTGCACATAGGAACCATATTTCTAACCATTTTGGGGCCCTTTACTAAATGACAGTTCTTGGCCTGAGGATCCTCTTCCCCTTTCCGGAGCTGACTGACTGCTCCTCTTGGCTGCATTCTCCACCACGCCAACCCATGCAGGTAGGGTTACACTCCCGTAGCTTAATGTGATGTGAGAGATTTCTGCCACTGGGAGCACGAGCCTTGATCCAATTTGGGACTTATTGAAAGAGCCTGAACTCATAGCAGCTTCAGCTGGTTGGGTGCTGTGACAACTACCTGGAAGTGCCCCCTGCACAGTGTATTTGGGGATGCCTGATGAGCAGGAAACAACATCCCCTGCTCACTAGGCACCATATCTTGGGTTTCCCTTATTTCTACCTCTGCTTCCAAGAGGGAGTCTCCTTAGCTCCAGGGAGCTTAAATCTTCCCAGCAGCAGAGCCCATCATTCAGCTCAGTGGGCTGCAAACTCCAGCACATTTATTGCTACAGCATCTCTTTCAGCAACACTTTCTCTAACGAGACTTTTCTCTCAGCCCAGGCAGCCAACCGCATTGTGCTGGATGTGTGGGGCCATGCTGGGGAAGTGCAGAGGAGGTCTCAACACTCAGCACTCACCCAGCACTTTTGCAGCTTCAAAGCACTCTACAAACCTCTACCTAATTAAGCTCCATTTCCTGGGCACTCCGTGTCTGTTCTGCTCCTTGCTTGTGAACTTACCTTGTACATTTTTCATTGCATGCTAAGCTTTTTTTGTTTGAGAGGGGCCTTGCAAACCCCTGTGGCATGTGGGTCCCCAAGCCAATTTGAAGTTGTGACTTCCCTTATCTCAAGGAAAATTATGAAACTGTTTAGTAGAAAGTGTCCCGATTTTTCAGATCTTCCTTTTTGTTCTAGAATTGTGCTGTAACACTGGAGCCTGGTTGCTGGGTAAGGGCAAGGTTCTTGAATAGCCATGTACACCCTGACCTCTCCCTGCAGAGTGGGGCTGGCTGGATTGCCCTTGGTCTGGAGGGGTGGGAGGGCTTCCTGTCGTTGGCCCAGCTTCTGAGCTCCATTGCATGAATTTTCAGGGCTATGTGGGTCCTATTTACTTTTAATCATCATCATCATCAGATGAGAAAGTGTTGCCCTTGCTGCTGTCTCTGGCAAACGACTTTAAACTGTTCCAGAGGCTGGCAGAGGCACTCCAGATATCTTTCCAAGAGGGATCTGAGTCACCCCCCAAGCTGGAAGACATTCTGCATTCCTCCATCTTCTCCAGCATGGCCCCTATTGGTGAGGCTGTACTGGACTCCGTCAAGGTGATAGGGAAAACCGCCGCCTACATCGCACCAACTTGTAAGAGGGTGGAAAAGAAATATGTGCCAGCAAAGGACATGCAGTTCCTGTTCTTACACCACCCCAATTTGAGCATTGTGGAAGCAATTAGCTCTAGGCTGCCAACAGCACCCCATGACTGGGACTGAATGCGCCTGGACTTGTTCAGCAGGAAGGCCTACACCTTGGCCACCCTCCAATACAGAGTAGTGAACTAGAAAGCATTATGGGCTAAGTGTGACTAGTAGAATTACATGAAGCTTAGCTCTTTTATCGAACAGCTCCTTGATTCTCACAAGGACCAATTTAAAGCCCTGGTTAACAAGGACCAGCTGGTGGTGAAGATGTCTCTCCAGGCTGCAACTGATACAGCTGACACAACAGCATGTTCTATTTTGACTGCCTTTGTGATGAGACAGGCCTCGTGGCTTCATCTCTTCAGCTTCCTCAAAGAGATCCAAACAATAATTGAGAATCTTTCCTTTGAAGGGCAAAATTATTTCCTGAAAAGACTGATGCCGCCCTCCACGTGTTAAAAGATTTGAGGGTCACTCTTTGATCGCTTGGGATCTATATATCGGGGTATAAAAGAAAGTACAGGCTTCAGCCACCATTCAAGCCTTGCTCACAGTCCTCATCCCAGTATGCACAGAGATCATATGAACCCCACAGGAGGAAACCCAGTTTCCCCAGGTGTAAGACACCAGGATAGCCGCAAACTTCCATTAAGCCCTCCTCCTCAAAGAGGCAATTTTGATGTGTTGGTCAAAGTGCCGATAGAATACTCTACTCTCTTCAAGTTTTAAAACTCCAGCCGTCTCTTTGGATACCCTTTGCAAAGCACCTGGGAACAGCTAACCTCCAACAAATGGGGGCTGGAGATCATCCCAAGATGGAAAACCTCTGTTCATTTCTGCTCCCTTCCCCATCGCAAACCCCCTTCCCTGTCTCCTTCCAGGAACCCTTCTCACGAGAGCCCGTTACATCAGGAGATAAACCACCTCCTCAGCATAGGACCTATAGTCAGTGCCCACACATGTAAGGGGCAGAGGCCTCTATTTTTGTTAGATCCTGATATCAAAGAAAAAAGGGAGTTGAGGACCCAAGCTGGACCTCAGAGTACTCAGTAAGTTTGTCAGGGCTCAGAAGTTCCAGATGGTCATGTTATTAATAATCATTACAGTGTTAGAAAAAGGAGACTGGTTCTCAGCCCTTGCCCTCCAAGATACATGTTTTCACATCTTGATCGTACCAAGCCACAGGCGTTACCTTAGGTTCGTGCTAGGCCAAGACCACTACCAATACAGAATACTCCCTTTGGCCTCTCACTGGCCCCAAGAGGATTCTCCAAACTCCTCTTGGTAGCGGCAGCCAACTTATACACTCAAGGCATCATGATTTCTCCTTACCTGGACAACTGCCTTCTCAGGGCATGGGCCTTCACAGAGGCCCAATGAGTTATTCAGAGCACTCTGGACCTGCCTGAGAATCTGGGCCTACAGATCAATGAGCAAAAATTGACTTTAACATCGATACAGAGGTGGGAATTCTTATGAACTGACCCCAACTCCATTCAGGCAAAGGTGTTCCACCCACATCAGATATTGCCTCCAGCTCCTGGGACGGTGGCTGCAGTCATATTGGTTATTGCTTATGCCACACTGTGCATGAGATACCGCCAAGCATGGTTTGGTTCGTTTTATAGGCCGAACAGAGACAATATAAGCAAACTACTAGTGATGTATAAGGATGGTCAGAGCTTGGACTCATGGAACAACCCAGTAAAAGTCTGTATGGGAATCCAGTTTGGTCAGTCTTCTCCATCTCTGCCCCTGACCACCTATGTATAGGATGGGCTGCACATTTCAACAGTCACGTGACACAGGGCAAATGGTCTCCAGTAGAGACATGCCTCCTCGTCAGACTGCTCAATCAGAGTGGTCAGAAGACATGCACACTAGAGTCATGAAGGACAATATGGCCTGCATGTATTAAATAAACCATCGGGGAGGAGGCAGGTCTCACACTCTCTGTGTAGAAGCACTAGAACTGTGGAACTGGGGCATCTCCCACAGCACCCTAATATCAGCGGCTTACTTGCTGGGAAGACACAACGCAACCGCGAGACACAACGCAACCGCGAAGAGCTTCAGTTGCAAATTCCCACGTGACCATGAATGGGAGGTGGTACTCCATGACGTATTCTGACAGTGAAATAATAGACCTATTTGCTACTTACCAGAACAAGAAATGTCCATGATACTGCTCCAGAGCAGAGCTCAGGCGAGTAGCCATAGGAAATGGTCTCCTCCTTCCACAGGACAGGGGCCTTCTTTACACCTTCCCCCTCATCCCCTCTGAACTGAAAACCTTGTTAAAAGTGGAAAAAAGAAAAAACAGATATACTGATCGCTCCCACCTGTCCCACACAGATGTGGTACCCTTATCTATCACAGCTGGACTACATCCACTGATGTCTCTTCCAGTCACATCTTATCTTCTATCACAGAATGAGAAATGCACTCTCCATCCCAACTTGCAGATTCTACGGCTCAAAGCCTGGCTCCTTCATGGTTCCAGTGCATAGAGACATCTTGCTCTGAAGAGGTGCAAGAAGTGTTATTGCACAGGAGGAAGGGAGCTACTTGCCATATCTACCTGCAGAAATGGAAGAGGTTTCAGATCTTGTGCCAGCCTAAAGGGGTCATCCCTAATACATCCACCTTACTGGTGATCCTACCTGTTGAATCTCAAGAAATCAGGACTGTCTCTATCAGTCCACTGAAAGTTCATCTAGCAGCAATTGCACCCTTCCTCGAGCAGATAGCGAGATGCTCAGTCTTTTCACATCCAGTACAAAGAGATTTCCCAAAGGCATAGCATAACCCTTCCCACAACCAGACTTCCCACTCCTCATGGGATCTCAAGTTAGTATTAAACAGTCTGACCAGGCCACCATTTGAACCCATAGCCACCTGTTCATTAACTCACCTCTCCGTGAAGATGCCATCATCCTCATCGCCATCACCTCTGCAAGAAGGATCGGGGAAATAACAGCTCTGATGACACATCCTCCTTTCACAGTGTTCTTCCCCAACAAGTCACACTTAGACCAAGTTCAAAATTCACTCCCAAGGTGATTTCTGGATTTCACATAAATCAGCTTATTTCCAGTCTTTTGTCCCCAAACCCGTCAGGATAAAAGAGAGGCCATCGTCCATAAGCTTGACGTGAGGCAAACCTTGGCCTTCTATTTGGACAGAATGAGAGACTTCAGGAAAGCTTCGAGACTCTTCTTCTGCATTGCAGTTGGGTCAGAAGGTTCCGATTTCAGCTCAGAGGGTCTCCAAGTGAGTTTTAGGCTGTATTAAACTCTGTCACCAATCATGTAACATCTCATTTTCAGTACACACATTCTACGAGGTCCGTCTCCTTGCCAGTTGTTTCTCCAAGGATATCCCTAGATTAGAAATCTTCAGAGCAGCTACCTGGGCATCTGCACCTACCTTCATAGAACACAATGCCAGGGCTCAACAAAATTGGCTCCCACTAAGGTGCCAGCAGTTTTATTTTTATTCACCAGGGGACACTCCTCCACCGCATTTCTGCAGCACAGCTAGGAGCCAGGCTACAAACCTGTCACCACACCCAGGTTTTGTTGATCCCTGCGCTATGCCATCCTGGGGGGATTTGGCTGCAGATGTCAAATTGGGCGCCACTGTGCTCTCATCCATATCAGACTCAACTCTGGAGTCCCAACCTCCAGTGGTGGGCATTGCGTGGGAGTCACCTGCAGTGGAATACCATAGGGACACCACTCAAAGAAGCAACAGTTTCTCCCCTGGTGCAGTAATGTTGATTTTTTGAGATGTGTGTCCCCAGCCCACCCTCCTCCCCTCTGCTTAGGAGCTCTAGTAGTTGACTGGAGTAGAGAAGGACTGAAGAGGGGCTGGCCTGCCGTATGGCAAGTGAGAAGCAGGACAGACTGCTGCCAGAGGTCTCCGATCATCAGCGTACACCTACAGTAGAGCACCCATCTTGAAGAAATGAAGGTTACAGGCCTACCTCTCCATTTGTTTTGATATGTGTTATCCTCCCGTCCCTCTGAAATCCCCAGAGTCTGCTCCCATGCCTGTCCCTGGCCTTTCCTGATCCCTGTGGGAAGCAGGTCTCAGCATCTGTGGGTTAAAGCTCCTGCACCTGGCTGAGCTCTGCAGCCTGCCATGGCTCTGGACGTTCAGTTTCTTGTTGTTATTGGCTGGCTGGGAAGAGCAGTCCTGGAGAACATGTCTGTTCAGAGAACAGAGGGAGAGAGACTGGCCCCTCTACAGGGCTGAATGGTACCTCTGTGTTGTTGATGCTTGTGTGAGCTATAACACAAGCCCAGCCTGGCTTATGCCAGCTGCCTCTTCCATGCTGCTTTGTGTCTCACTTCGAGAGGCTGGCAGGCTCTGCAGCTGGGACTGAATGAACCAGTCATATGCTAAGGCTGAGGGGCTATTGCCGCATGACTGGCAGCATAAAGTGGCCTCAGCATCCTCCTCCCCATCTCTCTGGACAGGGCTTCACCTCTCCCTGCCGCATACTCTGTCCCTCTGGGGTCAGTCCTGGGGCTGCTTCTGTTCAACATCTTCATTAATGGTCTGGATGATGGGATAGACTGCACGCTCAGTAAATTCGTGGATGACACCAAGCTGGGGGGAATGGTAGACACTCTGGAGTGCAGAGACAGGATTCAGGGAGACCTAGACAAATTGGAGCCTTGGGCCAAAAGAAATCTCATGAGGTTCAATGAGGACAAGTGCAAAGTCCTGCACTTAGGATGGAAAAATCCCATGCACTGCTACAGGCTGGGGACTGATCGGCTAAGTAGCAGCTCTGTAGAAAAGGACCTGGGGGTTATGGTGGACGGGAAGGTGAATATGAGCCAACAGTGTGCCCTTGTTGCCAAAAAGGCCAATGGCATATTGGGCTGCATCAGGAGGAGCGTTGCCAGCAGATTGAGGGATGTGATAATTCCCCTCTATTCAGCAATGGTCAGGCCGCATCTGGAATACTGTGTCCAGTTTTGGGCTCCACACTACAGAAAGGATGTGGACAAATTAGAAAGAGTCCAGCGGAGGGCAACAAAAATGATTAGGGGGCTGGGGCACATGACTTATGAGGAGAGACTGAAGGAACTAGGCTTATTTAGTCTGCAGAAGAGAAGACTGAGGGGAGATTTGATAGCAACCTTCAACTACTTGAAGGGGTGCTCCAAAGAGGAGGGAGCTAGGCTGTTCTCGAGGGTAACAGAGGACAGAACAAGGAGCAATGGTTTCAAGTTGCAGGTGGGGAGGTGGAGGTTGGATATTAGGAAAATCTTTCTCACTAGGAGGGTGGTGAAGCATTGGAATGGGTTACCTAGGGAGGTGGTGGAATCTCCATCTTTGGAGATATTTAAGGCCCGGTTAGACAAACCCTGGCTGGGGTGATTTGGGGGAGTGGTCCTGCTTTTCGCAGGGGTTGGACTAGATGACCTCGTGAGGTCCCTTCCAGCCCTAGGATTCTATGGCTTCCCTGTCTGTGCCGTCGCTACACTTTCTCAGTGGGAGGTCACCAAAAGAGGCAGACAAAGAATTTGGGGGGTGAAGGTGTGTAGCTGCCAGTAATGAAATGCTAAACGCCTGTGCCCAGCTGCCCCTGCAGTGGCTGACGACTGGAGAGTGGGCATTGCCTCGTGTACTCCAGGCCTCACCAAGTGTAACCTGTGGCCGCCTCTAGTCAGCAGTCGGATCAGAAGTGGGTTCTGCCGGCGCTCAGAGGGGATTTGCTGTGGCTCTGAGGCAGCTCTCTTTGGAAGAGTTGTGGTCATGTGGCATCTACTTGAGTAACAGCTTCCATTAAGCCCTCTTGACAAGCTGTTGTGTGACTTGTGAACTGCTGGGAGGAGCCTGTTCTCAGCTGTTGAGGTGAAAATGCCAGCAGGGACAGAGATCAAACAAGCAGCTAATTATCCTTTTAACACTTACAGTTCTCCCCTCCTCACAGGAGGAATTAGGGAGTGTGAGTGGCAGCTTCTGTGTGGGGAGTTTGCTGGCCTAGCCTGCTCTGGCTCCCGCTGCAGCGTTTCTGCATACTTTGCCAGGAACATGGGGTCTCCGCCTGCCACTTCTCTGTTTAGAGCCATGTTAACTCCTCTCCCACCTGGGGTGCTGGCTTGAAGGGAAGGAGCATGCTGGGTGCTTGCCTTTCCCCCTGCAGACCGCCGTAGCCAGGAATGGCACTTGTCTCCCAAGGCCGGGTCCAAATGAGAGCTCCCAAGCATTTCTGACCTGTCCACACTTTGAGTGATGGCTTCTGTTTTGTCTCTTCAGAGTGCCTCTCGGAGGGCTGTCGCTCAGTGCTCCAGGAACAGGCCACAGCTCTGGGACTCTGCATGTTCGCCTTGCTGGTGAGGCGCTGCACCAGCTTACTGAAGGAGTCTGCCCGAGGTAAGTGGCGCCATTTGGACTGTGCTGGGTGGTGGCCGGTAGGCTGCCTGCCAATTGTGTGTCAGGCAAGCTCACACCCTCCCTGCCCTCGCCCAGCCCTGCTCCAGTACACGCCGCTTCTTGTCTCTCGAGGCCTTTGGGTTTATTCCTAATTTTCAGACCACTCTTCCCTCCTCCACCCTTGGGGTCTCTCCCCTTTGCACTCCAGGCAGGGCGAGGTGGAGAGCCTGTGATGTATGTTGGGGGCTCAGGCAGGGGAAGAGGCACCCCGGACTTTCTCCTGTCACAGGAGAGGCTTTCTGGTACCAGGGGTGACTTCTGGAAGTCAGGACTCTGCCCTACCATTGACTCAGGTCACTACTGCTGTGTTCAGTGGGTGATGCTGCATCCCGCCCTTCCCTTGGACCAGCTGGGATGGGTTTGTGGGGAGGGGGCACTCTGCCTTTCACGCTCGCTGTGCAGCTTCGGAATCTGGGATCCCTGCCCCCCAGCCAGCCTTTCTCAGGCAGCAGGCAACTGCACCAGGCCTGCTTCAGCTTTTCTTTTTTGTCTCTGCAGCTTGGCCCCAGGAAGTGGAGCGGGAGGATGGGGAGGATGATATCAAGGTCTCCTCCTTGCCCCATGATCTGAAGGAGCTCCTCCCCAGCGTGAAAGTCTGGTCAGACTGGATGCTTGGCCACTCAGACACCTGGAACCCCCCTCCCACCTCCCTTGAGCTGCCCAAACGGTATGTAAGCTCTTCCTGCCCTCTAGTGCCTTCTCTCCTGGCCCCTTATTCCATCTCTCCCCTCTGGGGTGCTCTCATCCTCACAGCACCACTTTACCTGAGCAGGGAATGTCGCTTGCTGCCCCTTGATGTGCAGCTGATGTTTCCAAGATGCTGTCCTGGTGTCCTGTGCGTGGAAACAGGGGTTATTGACAGAGGGATCTTCGCCAGCAGTGAGACTGTGGTCTGGAAGTGTACCGGGCTGTATGGTGGCAGGCCCCAGTAAGCCTTCTGGCTAGCTCCCTTTCACTCCATAGTGAAGGATGGGACAGATTTCTAGCTTACACGTAGGACATCTTTCTTCGTTTCCTGGCTCTCTCTCCCCGGGCCCTTTGCCAGCCACACCAGCTCGACAAGAGGGGCCTTGCTGTCTGTGTGTGAAAGAGGAGCCCACTCCCAGCTGACCTGTCATCCCTTCAGCCCCATTCAGACTGGGCCAGGCCTGGAGGAACCTAGTTTGACAGCAGTTTTTCTCTGCCCCAGCCATTGACAAAGGGTTAATTTGCTAAACTGGCTGATTCCAGCCCATTAGTCCATAATGTGGACTAGGCAATTTGCATATTTCTGGACAGAAAATCATATGAAGGGGCCAAGTATGGAGTATGCAAAGCAGCGTCTGAGCATGCTCCATAACTTGCTTTCCCGCAGGATTTTCCATCTGCCTCCGGTACTCTGGATCCAGAGCCTGAAATCATGTCTTACTGTTAATCCAAAGGAGCCAGAACCCAGGGTGATGGGGACGCGCATTAAGAGTAATCCAGCAAAGTGGCTCCAATGCGTCAGGTCCAGTCCCGCTCTCCTGTTTTATTGCCTCCACTCCAGTTCTCTCTCATTTGGCTGAGGAAATGGAAATCTCACACAGGAAGTGCTGGGCCTCATTTTGTGGAGATGGAGTCTGTTTTCTGTTTGTCGGCTGCTCGATGTGGGACCGTTGCCTGCTCATGTGAACTGCTGCCCATCTTTGGGCAGGAACTCAAACTCGCAGCTGTCACGTGAGCACGCTTGCACCAATCCGGAGCTGCCTTTGCGCTGCCTGTGCAGGGAGCTGCTGAACCGAGTCTTCGGCGACGGGCTTCTTCGAGATGGAATTTCTGATTGGGTTCACGCAGCCAGTGTTCGTCATGTTCCAGGGAGGAGCCGCCTCCCTTGTTCGGGGTGCAGCCTGAGGTCTGTTTAGATGCCTCCTGCTACAGGGAACTGGTTTGGCTCCCTGATGGGTTTAGGAGCAGGTAGGCCCCCCTTTCCCACCGAGACGGGAGAAGGTGAGGGTGATGACCCAGTCCCTGGCAGAGACTGTGGCCAGTACCAAGCAGCAGCTGGAAGGCAGGTCCTGGGTTATAGAAGCAGCCGACATGGGCCATCATGTACTTTGAGTGGAGCTCCAGAGTTGGGGAGTGAACGATCATCACCGTTTGGTGATGACTCAATAGGCCCAGCTGCTTCTCCTGCCTTGCTCTCCTGATGCTGTGCCTGGGACTGCTCCTCCTTCCCCTACAGGGGCTCAAGGCTGTTCCTCTGCATCGCCACACTGGCTGACGTGCCCCCAGACTTGGGGAGCTGTCGTTTACATGGCGTTCTCGGGTCTATTCTGGGGATCCAAGATGTTCATCTAGCACAAGAGTTTTTGCCTCGTTCCATCCCCCTTGCATATCTCTGTGTGGTGGAGACCCATTACAGCACTGTGATGGTAGCCGCTGAGAGATGACCCCTCCAGGCAAGGCATGAAGAAGTTGCAGGAGACCCAGCTCCGCCCTGCCATGTGCCCTGCTCCCCACCTTTCCCCAGTCCAGCATGTCTCCCATACAGATAGGACAGGAGTAGGGTGACGCTGGCTTGGCATTTCTGCTTTGCATTGACACAGGCCTGCACTCTAGTTCTGGGGCTGTTTGCTAACTAGTCCAGGGGGCTTGTTTAAAGATGGTTCTAGAAGTGAATCAGGGATCAGAGCATGAGTGAGCGCCTTGAGACGGGCCCAGGACCACGGGCAGGATGGTCCTGGAGCAGGAGAGAATGTACAAATGTTACATGCAGAGTTGAAATCCTGGGGCTGGCAATGGGGAGAAACTCCACATTCTCTACCAGTGGGGTGCCGTGGCTGTGAGCTCTGCTCCCTCAGCATTCCCTCTGGGAGCTTCCCTTCCAGTGCTGCTTTGCCACTGGGGCTAGAGCGGACTCTGAAATGTGGCGCACGCTGTGGGGATCCAGTGGGATTGCTGCAGCTCTAGAAATCTCCGAGGGTCTGCAGAAAGGCCAGGCCCAGACCCAGCACCTCTACAGCAGCTCAGGCTGGGCGTGGGGCCTGACCCTATGGTGACACTGCTGTGCACCCGGGGCTGGGGCCAGCAGCAGCCCATCTCTACCTATCCTGCTCGGCGGCCGGCCATCCTGGGCCGAGTGAGGTGGCTTGTTTCAGTGCCTGGCACCTGGGCCGATGGTTCTGCCATCCTCGGGGCTCTGCTCTGTCTCTGTTCTCTGCACTCGTGATTGCGAGCTCTCCATAAGTGCCAGAGTTGGGGGCCTTTGAGAACGTCTAAACTCAGCCCAGCTGTGGCAGTTGGTTTATTGCTTTCAGCTGGTACTTGAACCCAGGTCCTGGTCTTGGAGTCTTTCCCAGGTTTAATCCCCGGAGTTTTCTCTGCAGCTGTATGACACTGCACTGACCCTGACTGAGGATAGGAAAATAGAACCCGGGCCAAGCCAGAGTCTCTTTCTCATTTGGAGGCTGGCTGTCTGCCCATGACCAGGGTTACATAATGGGAAACATAGCTGGGGCTCCGGAGAGCCCGCGTTTCACCACGCTGCCCAGACCTTCGCATTCTGATGCTATATATCTTCCTAATTGTGGCTCAGATGCATTTATCACACTGCTGGATTTGAATCCTTACAATAAAAAACCCCAAATTCCTCAGCTTGCTGCTTTCCCTGTTGGATGGAGATGGAGGAAAAGGTGAGAGAGGTAAATGCTGCACTCCGTTGCAGCACGTGGCACTGATGGTCACAATGGGGTGGGGGTGTGCTCTCCCTGACAAGTGCTTGGAGCATGTTTGGAGAATGACCCCCAGCTTTTGGAGTGTCCTCTTGGGGCGCCTGTGTGATGTGAACGATGGGTTGCACCCGTCCCAAGATCCACACACCTGGTTTTAGGGTGCATTGTGCTGACCTCCAACCGTAATAGGCTGATTGGTACAGGGAGCTATAGGTAACGTACAGCCCTCTCTGGGACTGTGTTTGAGGGTGACATTCCCGCTCCACCTGTTGGGGGCAGTGCCCTCTGGGGCTCCCATTTTGTGGAAGTAGCAGGGCCTCTTGATGGTGGCACACTGTATGGTGGTCACCTCTGCTGGGATCCAGAGAGCAGCAAAGTATCCATGTGGACGGTGGATCCCTTTCCCAAGTGACTCTCACAGGCAGCCCTCGAGCCGGAGGGAGGGCATGGCTCGAAATAGCAGGTTCACTACCCTCTGCACACAGCACATGGCCAGGGTGACCGCTCCCCCCAACGGTGCCAAAGCTTGGTTTTGTGCCCCATAGCATCTCTCATATCAACTGCCCGCTCCAGCTCCTTACGGAGAGCAGCTGAGGGTAGGGTGGAGCAGACATGAACAAAGGAGAAGGAGCGAGAGTTGATGAGAGCTGGGGGCAGATGGTATCTCGGGGAGGGGTGGCTACGGAGGGCGATGGGGGGATGAGGCAGGAAAGGTACCAGAGGCAAGGGAGTTGCAGGGGGCGAAGGGGAGGGGAAGATGCTGGTGCGAAGTGGGAAGAGGTTGGGTGTAGAGGGACTTGTCTGACACCGGCTACGTACTCCCTGGGGGGTTCATTTCTCTGCTGGGAGCCAAGCTCTGGAGAGGGAGATTAGACACGTCAGCTGAATTTCCTGAGACAGAATTGAGGAAAGGGCCAAGGGTTGCACTGCTGGAGCCGCGAGGTAGATTCTCCACTCCGGGGCGTCAGCACAGTCTGCTGGGGCTATGACAGGTGTGTGCCTGTGAGGTGCAGGAGGGTGGATTGGCTCAGCAGGATGGCCCCTTCAAGGGTGTGAGCCTACCAGGGGGCTGTGCCAGGCCTTGTTGAGGGCTGCTGTGGGGCCTTCTCTAGCCTGGGAAACACACGAACCAGCCCCCTGGCCGTAAGTTTCTGCTTTTCCCCCGACTTTCCATTTCCATGAGTTACCTGGCTTGCCTGTCCGCTCGAGAGACATCCCTCTGGGACCGCAAAGGTCCTTTAGTGCCCCTCAGCAGGTGTGCCCCTCTGAGTAGGGGCAGGTCTGGTGAGTGGCTCCCATCTCGCATCTTGTTGCCTCAGAGGAACGGCTTTTATTCTCTTTCCCCTGGACTGGAATGGGGGTGGGAGGCTAGGAGGAAGCCAGGCAGGGTGGTGAGACTTAGAAAATATGGTGAGCCTTGAACTGTCAGCCTCCTGCTTTGGGCTGGTTAACTCTGGCTGCCTTCTCTGGGGCTCGCTTGCCTGCTGTGTTCGGCCTCTTTGAGGCTTCCTCACCCTGGGAGCAGAAAGGCCCAAGCCGTTTGCCATCTGTGCGTGTTTCTGCTCTGCCGGGGCTCTGGCACAGAAGCAGGGTTTCTTGCTCTGCACTCTGTCCAGGTTTGTCCTGCAGCTGTGGCGTGTGAGTGTGAGTGTTTAAACAAGCTGGTATTACTCAGGAAATGCCCCCCCGCCCTCCCCCCTGGCTTGGAACATGGGGTCACTGGACGAGCTGTGACTCACCCGCCTGCCTGCTCCCCCAGTGACGATGGTGGCTTATGTGAGAGCGGCCCTGGCTCACTGGGGATTCAGTGATCCCTTGCCTGGGGTGGTCCCCACCTGCCCAGTCTGGCTCCTCCGTACCTCCAGGGCACTGCACAGGTCCGGCCCAGGTGCACACAGATGATCTTGGTGCTCTCCGTCCTGGCTGGGCTGCATTGACGCTTGCTGTAAACAGACTCTTCCTTTATTTTCCCCGTCCTTGTCAGTGTGCGGAGAGACCTGGGGTAGCCCCTCGTGGCTTGCTCCGGTGCTGTGTGTCAGGAATTCTGCACAGCTCTCGGCGCGGAAGGCCTCTCGTAGCTCTGGTGGTGTGCCTGTACAGCCTGTCAGGTGGCTGGATCTCTGAGTCTGCACAGAAATGCCCTGAATCACAGCAGTCCACACACAGTGACAAACGAGCCAAACCTAGGGAGAAAGACCTGCCCAGGGTTCCTGAGGACTGCGTGGTCCTCCTGGCACTGCTAAGGGCTCAGGCGGTGAACTTGGTTCTTCGCCCATCCCCTGGCCATGGCGCTGGCGTCGGGTGAACTGAGCGGTCCCAGAGCAGCGTACGTGCCGCCACTGAAGGAAAAGAGGAAAGATTCTGGCAGATGCACTCCCAGCTAAGTCACTTTGTCTGTGGCACAGAAGGAAACCAGCAAAGCAAAGTCCCGCCTCTCTCCAGCCATATTGTCAGGTTCCATGTACTCAGAGCTACTCCGAATTACACAGAGCAATAGCGATCGCTCCTGACGAAATCACCCCGACCCTCAGAGTGGGAATCTGACACGGGATAGAGATGGAGCAGGGAGGATGCTGCGGAGCAACGGTATTGACTCCTGTCTCTGCGAAGAGTCTGGGGAGTTCGGGACTGGAAGGGTAAATTTCTCACCCAGGGGCTGAAGCACTAATGAGCGCGGCAGGGCATGAGGAAGAGGAGGAGAGGCTGCAGTGCGGGAAACGCCACAGCTCTGCCACTTGTGAGGTTACAGAGGTCGTTTAAATGTGGGAACGTGAATTATGGGACCATGTGTGCGGCCTCCTGATGGCACTGGACGCTGAGTCTGTCGCAGGGCAAAGGCCACGGATGTCCCGTCAGGAGCGTTTCCTCAGCCTGTTGAGATGCTTCTGTCTCCCCCACTCCAACGGATGCTCCCTGCCATGTGCTCCATCCTCCCCCCATCCGGTATGCGAGGACTCCCTGCTGTCTATTTCTGCCCCAGATCTCAGTCCCACCCCGCACGCTGGTATGGCAGTGCTCCGAGCACCCTGTTCTGGCTGTGTCCCCCTACCCTGCTGGAAGGGAGCACTCCCTGTCCGGTCCCACAGCCCAAGCCGGAAGCTTTTGCACCTCCTGTCCTGCTGAGGCCATGAGTGCCATGTGACCGGATTCATGCAAACTCAGGTTGCCAGCAGGGCACTGGAGGAGGGCTGAGCCTCGCAGCCCCTGTGCATCTCCCATGGGCAGAGCTCATGTTGGAGGTGGCCCAGAGCAGCCCTATCACATCCGGTGCTTGTCTCTGCAGCCTGGGCTGAAGGATAAACTATCAGAGCTGTGGGGCAGTGGATCATTCCTCTTATTATTTTCTTCTTTGCAGATAGGGGTCGTGGAAAGTTCAGTTCCTTTTAACCCTCACAGCTCTGTTTATTTTCCAGCTGGTAGCACAAATGCAGCGTTTCCCATTACATCACAAAGGCCTCGGACAGATCCCTCCGAAAAACGCGGTGCAACTGTTTCTTTCTTTCCGTATTTAAACATTTCTGACAGCCAGCCCTGGCTGAGCCAAGTGATGGAGCTTTGTGAATGAACCCAGCTCCCAGTGTCTGTGGCCCTCTTCTCTGCAGTGTGTTTGGCGGGGCCAGCTCAGGGAAGTGGGCGACATGTGTGCTGATTATGTGCCGGGCTTTGATTAATGGCAGCTCATTCCGCCCGGCTCCCAGGACGCTCTTGAAAACAAGATGTTTCATTTCAGAGCGCTTTCCTGGTACACTGATTGCCGTAAATAAACGAGTGCAGACTGTCCACCTGGAGCAGGGGCCTTCCCTGGGCTGCCTCTGGCTGCTGCGATTGTCACTCACTCCCCCCTTGGCATTCGTCTCTGTCATGCACCTCAGTTCATCAAGGGTGGCACGGATGGGTGCCTAAGGAATGGGGCATCCAGCACAACAGGCCTCTGCTACCTTCCCCATCTATCTGCCCTTCTCCTGGCTCCTCCTTTCTCTCTCCAGAAGAAACCCTTGTGTAAAATAATGAACAAGTGGCAGCCGGCTGTCCTGGCCAAGGCGACAAGCTGCCTGTAGCTGTGCAGTCGGCCTGCTGGTCTACCCCTCAGGTGCTGCGATTTGAGCTCCTCTCAGCGAGCAGGCTGCAGGCAGCTGTTTCACACTCTGGGCTCTGCACGTCATGGATGCTCAGAAGGTGACACACCACACAGGCAGCTCTGCAGGTCACTCCAATGAACAATGTATACGCTAATGATTGGCCTTTGAAGAGAACGTCAGAGTTGGCCACGGCACGTGATTGCAGACACTGGCCACGGGCTGCACTTTCGAGGCACTGGTTACCCTGCTCACATAGGGCGTTGGGGCATCAGCGTCTGGAGCAAGTAGACGACATCCCAGGGCTGCCGCTAGGGAGAGGAGCCAGTGGGCTGCATTACAGTAGGGGGCCTGGAGCATCACTCCCCTCTGGGGTGAGCAAATGATTTTCAGTGTCGCCTGGGGCCCGGGCTTCCCTGTGTCTCCGTGCCAGGGCTGGGCTTGGTTCACGGCAGGGGAAGAAGAGGTTCTCTTGCCTGTCCTCAAGCAGAAAGTAGTGAGCGATGGGCTCACTGATGAGGGAGTTTGGAGTTGCATGCCTGCCCTGAAGGTATGTTGTTAGCTGCTCTGGGCTGGGGGTGGGGACTTTTGCTGCGATGATGCAGAGAAGAGGCCAGAACGGCTCACATCTCTTCCTCTCATTTTTCCCAGGGTCTCAGTGGATGTGTGGGCGACGCTTGCCGACTTCTGTAACATACTGACCACAGTGAATCAGTCGGAGGTCCCGTTGTATAAGGACCCCGATGATGACCTTTCCCTGCTCAGCCTGGAAGAGGATCGTCTCCTTTCGGGCTTTGTGCCCTTACTGGTCGCCCCTCAGGAGCCCTGCTACGTGGAGAAAACCTCGGACAAGGTCAGCCGTAGGCCAAACATCCCCCTTGATCCCTCCAGACTTTATTCTTGGGAAGGTTTCTGTGCAAGCGGAACACGATTAAGTCATTGAGAAGGGTGTTAAGGGAAAATATCGACCTTTTAGCCGCTGACATCCAGCTCTGTGTCATGAAAACCCCTCTCGACTTCCTCTGGTGTGTGTGTGTGCTCGCTGGCATGTTGTATACACGATCATTTCCTCACTTGTTTAAATAGTGCAGCTTGCGCTGGCAGAGCGCTCACTCCACTCCAAATGGTTTGCATCATGCTTAAAGCACCCACCCCCTCCCCCGGCCACAAAGCTCTCGGCTAGGAAAGCAGCCAGGGCTTTTTTCCTTCTCTAAAGAGGAGAGTGATAAATAGGTGACTAGAGAGAAGCAGACACCATGTGTTAACGTACAAAAGGCTTTTAGGAATATGAAGCATTCCCTGCTGCCTGCTCTCTATTTTCCTTTTTTTGCTCTAGGAGCCCATTTTAGACTGAACTTTCCTTGGCTATGTTTTTCGACTAAAGAAATCAGGTCCCTTGTTGAGGTGGGGCTGTGGCTGTGAGGGTGGCTGCGTTGGCCACCTACACTCCAAGTGGGGACAGAGTGCCATTGGGGTTGGCAGGAGGAAGGAATGGAGCCTGTCGGTACTGGCTGAGCCCTTTGGGGTGGTGTTCCTGAGCAGAGGGGGCTCTAGGGAGAGAGGTGGAGCTGCTGGGACCAATTTCCACTGAGAGCAGTCTGTGAGAAAGGTGGGTAAGCTGGGGGCTGACCAGGGAGATGCATTTCCAGGTGTCACTTCTTCATGGCCAGTTCCTGAGCTGACTGTGAGAAATCTGGGACCCTCGTGAGAAGGGGAACCTGAGAGGTGCTAATTTCGGTTTCACTTCCCTGTCTGCCCCGCTGCTGCTGGGGCAGCAAGGAGAAGACGTTCACCGTCCCTGTTTTGGGAAGCGCCTTGCTCCAGGAAGGGGCACTCAGAAGATGGCATTTTGGGCCAAATAGCAGCCCTGCAGTGCCTCTTTCTTCCCCAAGGAAGCTGACTTGTGTTGGCGGCCTTGCAGACTGGTTTGAGCCAGGCTGGGCAGAACGGGCCAGCGTGACTCAATCCAGGCATTCAGCACTAACAACAGACCCCAAGTTGCAGTCCCAGAAGCCCAGTCCTGCCGCCAGAGCACAGAGCAGATGTGCCAGACAGCCAGGAGCGAAATGTGCCCTGCTGTGTCAGTGCTCCCTCACCTTTGCCATTTCCCATGGTGCATGAGGGGCATTCGGCATATCCTCCCCATCCCTGAGTATTTACGTGCTCCAGGAAGGGGAGGTGTCACTGTCCCTTAAGTCTCAGTGAGCAGCAAACAGCCACAGAGCTGAGGTTTTCACTGTTCTTGGTCCCCTTTGGGGTCTATCACTCAGTGGGTGGTGTTGTGCTGGGTTTTCTCGGTGGTGTTGGTAGATAATGTGAAACTGCCCCTCTCGGTCCTGAATTCTCACGCCTTGCTGCTCAGGAACCAATTCTCTGTTTCCTTTGAAGCCAGATCTTCACTACACCCTCTTTCATTCTCACATTGCCATGTGTCTCAGACTGTGCCTGTGACACTTCTTTGTAATTTCATCTAAATACAGCTGAGTACCTAGAGAGAGGCGCATACTGGGATACAAAACCTGTCTGGTAATACCTGAGATTGGACTACAAGTCTTTGGCACAGGGCTATGTCTTTATCTGAAATAATAAATTATGAGCATTGTGATTCCCAGTCCTTCTCTTCATTCCCAAGTTCCATTGTGTGGGAGAGTGCGACAGTCCATCAGAGCCTTTCCACAGCCAAGGACCTGTGGCGTTTTTAAAGACTAACCAATTTATTTGTCACATAAGTGTGTTGGTCTTTAAAAGGGTCACAGGCTCCTTGTTTGAGTTGCTGACCTAGACTGAGACGGCCCCCTCTGGAGCTGTTCACAGCCAGTATTTCTCAGCTGCTCACTGGACATTTGTCCTCCATCTTGTCCTGGGAAGCGGGATCCATGCCAAAGCCAACATGATCTTTAGATTTTTCTGTCTTCACTCGCACTACCATTCAGGTTTATCACAAGCTCAGGCTCACGGTAAATGTTAGTTCTGGGCTGGGTATTGTGTGGTGGTGTTTAACGTCGTGTATGCTCGGCAGGGCTTCTTCCTAGCTTTGCTCCCCGGAGCAAATGCAGAGTGTGATGGTGTGGTTGAATTAGGGCACAGGCAGAGAGGGAGGTAAAGCAAGTGCCCGGTGCTAGTGGTGGGGGCTTCTCCCGGAGAACACTTGGGTTACACAGCGCACAAAACAAGGCTGTGTTATCGTCTGTGTGCCAGGCTGTTCCCTGGCAGCACGAGGGGCAGTCTCCTGGTAGTCTTGGGCATTGATTGAAACCAGATCTTTCTGTCAAGAGAGGTCCTGGGGAGTTGGTTTAGGGCTCTAACTGGGGTGTGGCAGGAATCTCCTCTGGGACAAATCAGGAATCACTCTGTGTGCATTCCTACTACCTCTGCATCGGCTGAGGCTGGCTGCACAGAGGGAGAGAGCCTGTAATTTCCGTGTGAAACACTGCACAGCACACACACCTGGTGCCCAAGCGTGTACATGTTTAGCAGATCCTGTGCAGAGCCCCAGCCAGAGAGATGTGGAAGAGAAAGTGTTAATGTCCCTTCCCATAGTAAATCTCTGTGAATGGGGGGTCCTGAAACCTGAGCCACTCTCTCCTCCCACAGCCCTGACACATGTTAATAAAAGGTTTTCAAACACCAATAAAAAGGCAACAGCCCCAGCTCGCTGGGGCCAGGAGCCCTGTGCCCCGGGGAAGGCACTTCACAAATGTGGTTTTTGCATTTTCACGTTTTTTGGCTGGTGAATAAGATTGAGGAGAAATGCGCCTTCCCCTGATAACAATACAGTGAGACGCAGGATCAGCAGTGTGTGGATTAAAACCAGACGGTGAATGATTAATACTTGGACTGGGGGGGAGGGGGCCTAGCCACCACTGCTCCCTCCACTGAAAGCAAGAGAAGCCTTTCTCTGTGCGCATGGCCATGGGAGTGCTCTTTGTACGCCTGGCCTGGCCTGAGCTCTCTCTTTCAGACACTCACCGCTGGAAAGACTCCACTTGCTTTGCTTCGCGTCCCACTCCTGCATGGTCCTGGAAAGGAAACAAAGCCCTGTCCTGTGTCTGAATGGGTCACTGCCAATCTCGGGATTGCCCTGTGCAAGTTGGCCATCACTCCTGCAGCTATGGAGGTCCAGTTAGTTTTTCACACTTGCCATTTTCCCTCCTTGACCAGTACTCAGCTGCCTGCTATGTGCATGGGCACCTGTTGGTGCTGAATAGGCCTGGGGGAACGGTCAAACAATTGACCCTAAACCTGGTTACATTAAGGACCTTTGTTTCTCTTTGAAAAGTATGAGCCTCTTTTCTCTGGTTCCAGTCCAGAAATGATTTCTGAACTGTTCATCTCTCTCTAACTTGGCTCATGTGTTCTGGATTTCCACAACTGCTGGCCACTGAATTGACCTCACAGCTTTTTTTGTTAGGCTCGTTAGCCCACTTTTATTATCCCACTTAGCTAGTGGAGCATCCATATGCTTATTAGCAAGATCCACTTTTCTAAAGATTTTCAGTTCTCTGTGTTGTGGGAAGTAGATTGTCTGTCTGTGCCCAGAAAGAGAGTCTGTGCAGAAGGTCCAAAAGAATAGATGCTGGAATGTGTTGTGAAAACCTAGGCCTTGCCCTTCCTGAGATGGCAGACCAAGGCTAATCTCCTGACAGCTTCCAGGAGCAGAGGTGATGAAATTTATCTTAGGGAGAGTGGCTCTTGATCTAAAATAAAAGTGGTACGTATTGCTGGGGAAAATGTAGGGCCTGATGATCCCATGGGGAAGTTGGTGGAGAAATGTGGGAAACCTAGGACAGGATGAGTCTAAAGTTTGCTCACCCATGTATTGAGTAGCACATTCTCCACAAGTAATCTCATGGGTTTCAGTAGGACATCTCTGAGAGCAAGGTGCTGCCCAGCAGAAGTAAGAGTGGCAGAATTGGGCCCTCTGTGAGGGTAACCTCATCCCAAACAAAAAAAGAGAAAGTGGAGGCAAACTGAGCAACTTCCAGCTTCCTCAGCAGCCTCCTTTGCTTGTCACCCAGGCTCTGGGGCTGTGCCTAGCCACTCTGGAATGCTTGCTCAACTCATGAGAGCGAGAGGCTTGCAGTTCACTCCAGGGGAAGAGGGAAGCAGTGAGCACTGAGAGCCTAGACTGAAAGAGTCCCAGAAGGAATCATCTTTGAAGAAGCCCTTTCATCTCTCCCTTGCTTTCCAAACAAGCATTGACAGAGCCCTGCCACAAGCAGCTGTGTGACAACAGCTGGCAGCCCCGAGGGGATGGAATTAAACACTGAAATGCTTGCAGATCAATAACTAAACTCCACCTTGACCCCTTTCCTGTGGTCGCTTTGGGTCGTAAAAGGCAGTGATGTCATTGGTAATGGAGAGGAGACTGGATTTACCCCACAGAGTGTTGCCTGGCTTGAACTCTTGATCCCATTATCCGTATTGCCCTTGAACCTAGTCACCAGCTGAGTTCCTCAGGCATCGTCGACATCGTTTGTTTCTCAATCCATCTCCCCTGGCCCAGTGTGGCAGTGGAGACATGATCCCGAGCTGTGATCAGTGTTTGTAGAGAAACGGGCATGTTGGAGTAGCCTCGCGACCCTCATGGTCCTTAGCCAGACTTTGCACTGCTGTGTTCCAGAGGAATTCAGACCGTCTCCTTTAATCTGGCTTATTACTTGCTGCTTAAGATGAGCATATTTTTAAACCTCTGTTTTATTGTGGCTGAAGGTAAAAAGGAACTTGGTGCAAACAAGCTGTAGCATTGCATGAGGACACTAAATGCAGCCCTGGAGAAATCTGCAATGTGGAATAATAGTTCAAGGTCTTAAAAAAGAGGGGGGTGGTAAAAAAAAACAAAAACCCCTGCAATAAATCTTGTGAGCGGAATCCAAGGGAAATGATCCCATCTGGAAAACTCCAGCGCTGGTGCTGCTGAAGGCTTTGAGAGCGATGCACATCGCAGAGAGAAAACCCTGCAGTCGGAGGATGACAGGCTCCTTAATTGATGTCCATTGCAGTTGGTACTCTGCCAGTTATGTTGGCCATGTTCCAGCGTGCTGTAATTGTGGAGCCAGGTGTGAAGTGTTTCTGTTCCATCTTGTTCCCGTGTACCTACAGAAGCCTCACACATCTCTCTTGAGGCTGCAGCCCTGTAGGGACCAGCTGTACAAGGACAGGAGGAAAGAATTGTCATGGCTGGGTTTGGAATGCTCCCCCCACCTGGCTTGAGATCTGGGTTTGGGAGGGAGCATCCCAGCAGCTACACCAGGGTTAGGGAAGATGGCCACTGTCATAGAGGCCCAGAGGTCTGTCAGTCTGTCCATTGATCAGGCACTCTCAGTAGCAGTGGGAGCCGGAGAGAAACACACAGGTCAGCAGTTCCTCGTCAATCATTAGCTAATCAAACAGCCAGATCTAGCTGCAGAGATTCCTGGTGTGTGAGGTCAGAAGGGCCCATTGTGATCATGTCTTCTGACCTCTTATGTAACAGGCTGTGGGACCGACCCGGAATTAATCCCTCTTTGAACTAGAGCAAATCCCAGAGGCAGAGAAATCCAACCTTGATTGGAAAATGATCAGTGATGGAGAATCTACCTTAAACTTTGGTATATTGGGCCAGTGATAAATACCCTTATTTTGGGTGGATAAAAGGAAATTAAAAAAATAAAATAAAATACAGGTTTTTCAATTTAAATAAATTAAACCTTTCAAAAATTAAATCTGAAAAGGCCTAAATTTACCATAATCTATTAACATAATCTTCAATAAATAAAAAAATTAAGCAGTGCATATTTGTAGCTGAGGTTTCAAAGAAGGTCAGTCCACTCACTGAACTGATGTAAGTCACTGGCTAAGCCAAACCAGCCTCGATCTGCAATAGGTGCAGAGAGAGTATCTACCTCATTTTCTTTGTTCAACTACTTCAGTTCAATTAATAGTTCATTCAAAGCCAAGAAGCAGGCTGGGAGTTGAAAAATCAGGAAAGCTTGTTTTCCTTTCCCAATCTGTGAATAAAAATGTGCTTTGAGAGGATGAGATCTAGTAGGTTTAAAATCCTGAAAGACGTGACTAGAGCCAGTCAGTTCAGTTGACTTAACAATGGGTAATAATTCCTTTGGTTGATAAAATCCATTGGTTTTAAATGGAAAACAAGTTTTGACAAATATTTTTTCTTACATATCTGCCTCGTTTAAAGTAGTTTTATGTAACTTTTAAAAATGCTGATTTGTGCATTTGAATGCAATTGTACAATTGAATTCTAATTTCCATCCAAATAATAGATACAATTCATAAGGAAAAAAAGGAGTCATCCTTTAGTAAATAAGAAATACATCATTCATCATTTTCTAACATAACAAAGAAGTCAAAATCAAGGATCTGAATAAATGTATGTCAAGATAGATAGTGGTTCAAATAAATGTGTATAAATACAGAGTATCCTTCTGGTTATCAAAAAGAAGTACCAAATTTAGTGTAAAGGTTATGTTTAGCTGCAAATCAATGTATTTTAATTTTTTTTAGAAAAAGAACAAATGCAAAACAAAATTAAAATGGCTGTTTTAAATAAAGATTTCCCTGCTTGTTGATTTAAATCATTATCCCATGGGGGGAGCAGAGTATTATGCATCAGGGGCCATGAGCTCTGCCTCACAGGGACAGAAGTGGGCGAATAAAATACTGTTTAATCTGGTGCCCTTGGGTAGACCCTGAATCTTGCTCGAGTTTAGCTTTTGTGCCCTGCCCTGCAGTCTGAGGGGGCTGGGGCCTCTGTGCATGTGTGGAACCAGCTGATTCCCTCTGGGAGTTGGGATCTAGACGGGCATGTTGAGGAGGTGTTCCGGCGGCACCCTCACTTTGAGAATGTCCTTTGAATTCAGATGGACCTGCCCAACCCTCCCTCTCAGGAGATGCTTGTCTCCAGGAAGGCCCCATCTCTGAAGTGGATGGGAATAGCTGGCATCCAGTGGCACTAACTACTTCGTCTGTAGGAGGTTAACATACCTTGGTCCCTGAAAAGAGTTTTCTTTCAGGATTCACCCCTCTTGGTACAGAAGGGGCCTGTTGCTTAGGATGCGAGGGCACCTCTTGCACAGGGGGAAACAGGGTCCTTCCTGCATATGGGCCTGTTCTGAACCTAGGATGTGAGTTATGGACAGCCTGGTGCTTCTCTGTGATTGCAGAGCACTCTGTGCAGCAACTGGGAGGGCCCAGGCTATGTCTTTGGCTGTCACAGCAGGGTACAGAGGAGGGAAGGTGGGAGTGCAGAGAGCCTCGGGAAGGAGCGGATGCTCTGGAAAGCAGGCATACTAAGCAGCTTTCACCCCTACTGCCATGAGTGTGGCCCAGCATTTTTCTGGACCCACTGACATCCATCTCCCCTGTCTTTGCCTACCCATCTACCAGCCCAGCCTTCCCTCATCCTTGGTTCCACCGTAACCTTTTTCCTGCTCTGATGTAAACCTGGCCTGGGTAGGACACAGCTCCAGTTCTCTGTGAAGCAAACCGTCTGGATACTACTCACATGTGTCAACATACAAGCAGTTCCATCGCCTACGGCCCATTTTTTAGCCCCATTGCACTTGACGCCATGTTGTAGGTGAGGGGTTTCTTTAAAGCATTACGGTGTGGAGGTGTGGCATTCCATCAGCTGAAAACCTAAACTCTCAGACTAAGTGTTCTCGGTGGTGAAGAAGAAACTATTGTGGTCAAAAGTGAATGGCTAACTCCACTCATTGATGGTGAGAATACAGAATAAATCTGATTCACCCTATGGCTGTTTTCAGTCAGACAACATTTACGGAACTTTTCGTGCAGCTCACATATCTCCCCCCCAGCAGTCAAGCTTTGTTATGGGCAACTCCTCTCTGTTCAGTCTTCTTGCGGTAAATGCTAGATTCAGCAGGGACTCTTGAGAAGTAGGAAACTCTTTTCTTTTCAGTGATCTTACTGAGCACATGGGAGGCACCAAGAAGCATCAAGATTAATTAGGGGAGTAACCTAGGAAGGGAATCCAAGAGTGAGGTCTCCCATCCAGCATCTTCTGGGAAGTAGTAACACTTGCTCTACTCTTATGGGTGTATTCTGCTTACAGCATGCCTTTTCTTCGGATTTGGGAGCTCTTCACTGCATTGTTGAAGTGAGACTAACCCTCCATATGGCAGCATACCAGTGCCAGGTCGTCACAGCCCTCTTCTGAAAGGGGTACTCTTCACCACATCTTCAGTGTAGTCAGAAGTGAAATGTTGAGGGGCAGAGTCTAAGGAACTGGCTGATTAGCCTGTAAGTATATTGAAGGACATCAGTAAAACCCAGCTGGTCCCATGAGCCATCACTCCTTGGTCCCATAGAACATTGAGCAAATGGAAGTGATCTGACTCAGCTGTCTCAGCCACTCCCTGAGCATGTGGCGTGGCCTCACCTCTCAGAATTTTTGTGTTGCTCCTGGACTTGATGGACCTGGAGCTTTGCTTTATGGCTTGTCTTCCAGAACTTGCTCTGAGCCATTGAGACTCCTCATTCCAGTTCTAGACCATGCCTTTAGCCATATTGAGCTTCACGCTTTGGCCATCTGACCATGCCTTAGCAATCGGGCTTGCACTTGGTCGTCTTTCATATTTTCGGTGTTGGATCCTTAGTCATGTTCTTTGCATTAAAGTGCCACACGGGAGCAGCAACAGTATTCAGTATTCATCCGTGGAGCTTTATAAGGTGTTTCAGGACACCTGGAGAAAGCCCCCTATAATAGGCAAGAGCTTCTCAGCCACTGTATTTCCTCTCTATTAGCTTGGCCAAGGAAGAGCCATGTTCTGGGAATGTTGCCAAAAAAAGTAGAGACTTCATGAAATGTAGGGAGTGGTCAGCCCAAATAACAGATGTGTATTTACTTTGTCTCTGTGGGAGCCGGAAAATGATTCCTGTAGCTGACTTCCAAGTCTGCTAGCCACATTTCTATCTGCAAGAAGGCCCTTTCCATGTTTATATGGGTGCAGAATCCCTTTGTTTAATGGTGTTAGGCCCACCATTTTTGTGTCATGTATTTCTCCAACACATCCAACATATCTCATGTTAGCAAGGAGGCCTTGTTAGACTAGGACAGGGTTGTATGACTGTGGAGTCTTTGTTCTCCAGTGTTCAGAATGAGAAGATTAGGGTACTTGTCATGATCATGTTTATGGCTTTTCTGTGGTGCTCATCACCATAGCATATCTGAGCATCTGACAATCACTGTGTCTTCACAGTACCCCGGGGAGGTAGGGAAGGAGTATTCCCATGTTACAGATGGAAAATTGAGGCACTTGTTCCAAGTTCTGCAGGAAGTATGTCAGAGCCAGGCACAAATCTACGTCTGCAGAGTTTCAGTCCAGTGCCTGAGCTACAGGGGAGAGAGTGGCGCTCCGGAGTGTGGGCTCACATGGAATGCTAAGCTCTCCTCAGACACAGGCTTTTCTGGAATAAAGTGATGCTTGCTGAAGGAAGTTGACTCATCTGCAGCATGGCCATTGGAAAGGCTGATGGTGACCAGACCACTTAAAATAATTTCCCCTTTAGGCTTCATATGTTTCGTTATTGACAGTAGTGACGTGTGACATTCTCCTTCCGGATTTCTGTAACATCCTTAAATTGGAATGTCTCTCTTTGGAAATAACATGCCCAAACCTTTTCTAAGCTACATAGTTTTGACATAAAAATGTTGTATGTCAGCATTGTGCTCAGCGTTTAACTGATTGCCATATTTGGGGTCGGGAAGGAATTTTCCCCCAGGGCTGATTGGCCTGGGCTCTGGGGGTTTTTCGCCTTCCTCTGTAGCACAGGGCATGGCTCACCTACCGGTGAATTCTCTGTAACTTAGTCTTTAAATCATGATTTAAGGAGGTAAATAACTCAGTCATAGGTTGGTGGCCTATTGCTGGAGTGGGTGGGTGATGTCTTGAGGCCTGCATTTCGCAGGAGGTCAGACTAGATGATCGTACTGGTCCCTTCTGACCTTAAAGTCTATGAGTCTAGAGAAAATGTTATCTTTGATAACTATTTTTATCTGTCAGCTTCTGTAATATAGAGACAATAATGGTGACTAATATTAATAACTTTGTTTAAAAGAGATAGAGACAGATCTAAAATGAAGTTCCTGGCATGGAACCAAGGCCACTAGACAATGAGAGGGGCCCAAAAAACTGATTAGACACAAACTTTTTCTAACTCCTGAGTGATTTTCTTGTAAATGAGTCTTTACCCCAAAAGTAAGTGGTGTGTCTTTGATTTTGGCCACCATTTTTTCACCTAAAGCAAGGATTTAAAACCCCCACTGTAGCTAAATAACCTTACGCAATCTTGACTACATACTCACTCCCAATGCCTTCCTAATACCAGGTCTGTGTGTCCAACACCTGATACCCATGCGTCACAGGGACACCAATTTTTCAGCTCTTGGGTAAAAATTTTTAAAGTTCCTAATGAGTTAGGAGCCTAGGTGAATTTTCAAAAGTGACTGAGTGACCTATAGACTTTCCATGAAGCCCCTTAAATCATTTTTGAAAATTGAACTTTGGCTCCTAAGACGCATGGCACTTTTGAAAATGTTAGCCATGGGTAAATGGAATATTTTGATTTCCTCCACTTTGAGTTTTGATCCATCAGATTATACAAGAACCTCACTGTCAGAGCTCTCATTGCTCCAGTCTGTCAGAGTTGCTTGTTGCTCAGAAAGCTGTATATTTTCTTGAAGGCCCATAGATGGAACCTCATCTCAAACACAAACATCCAGACTGCTTTCCCTCTGGCTGTCACTGGTGAAACACATTCACTAGTGATTGCACTGGTGTGAGACAGGCTAAAGGATTCTCCTGCTTTCAGTGTCCTGTGATGGCCGTGAACATGAAGTGTCTCTGATACCATGGTGGTGGATATACAGCCTGCCAAGCATTCAGGAAACTAGCAATCTGAAAAATGCCAGTGTCTGAGGCGTTAGTGTATGTGGAGTAAGGAAGGGGTTTTTTGAATGGATCCTGTTATGCATCGTTAGCTGGATTTCTGCGCTGATGTGTTATACTCAATACATTATTATGACTACTACTAATTTGTAAAGAGAGTAGCATCTATGAAAGCAGCTGTGGAAATGTGGTTGCTTCCTGTCAGCACATAAAGGCTGGTCCATGTGGTCTTGAAAGAAGAGATACTGCCAGTGGACAGTGGGCGTTAGCCTTACTCCAACTAGACCAGCTACTGATCTCTCTGTGACCATGGACTGTCTCTCATGACATCTGCAACTCTGACCTTTGGGTGAGGGATCGGAGACCAGTATCCAAATAAACCACTGGAACCCAAACTCTCTTTCTTTTAAGTGAGGCTGTTGAGTATTTCAGGCCCTGGAGCATCCAGGCCAGTATTTCTGAAAGTTTGTTCCCTGTGTGTTCTAAGCTGGGAGCTAGGAAAGAAGGTGGGATTTTCCTTGGGATGAAAAAGCTGGAGAGTCACTGCACACTGAGTCCTTTGCTCATGCTGTGCAAATTACCCTCTGGATCCCATTCCAGATCTCGGCACATGCCTGCGGGCACAGTATCAGCGCTGTGCTCATCGGCTTTCCTGTGAGGTGTGAGACGACGTGGATTTGCTGCAGGGAGGGCACTGAGAGATCTGCCACGGGGGGGGGGGGGGGGGGATTCCTTCCTGGTAAAATCAACAGCAGGAGTGAAGCCTTGAATGGACTCCACAGCGTCTGTGGCTCTCCTGCCTTTTGGGGGAAACACTCCATTTTGGGGTGCATTTGCTGCTTGCTTGATTTGTTTGTGCGCTTTTGAGAGGGGAGTAAGTGAAATAAAGATGTGGAGAGGAACGTGAGAGGTCTGTATATTGATCCCACAGAGATCCCTGCTATGCTCAGCAGAACCACATCACCTCTTGACAGATACTAATCTGGGACTTGCGCTGAGCTGGTGCTCTGCTGGTTTCTTGTCCCCAGCTCCGGGCTTGTGGGTAGTGTAAAGCTGATGTGCTATTTCCCCATCGAATGGCATTGTTCTCATCCCTCAATTGGGTGGTGCCATGCCCGTCGTAACCTCCTCTAGCTAGAGGGTTTCACATCCCCTCAGGAAGGCTCCCCACATCTTAAGTCTTCCCAGATTCCACCTCCGCTTTCGCCTCTTTAACTTGGCCTCTTGCTCCCAGTCTCAGGGCAGCGTCGCTTGTTTCTGTCGCTGGCCCAGCGCCAGGTGTCATCACTTCAGGCAGTGCCACGCTGCACATCTTCAGCGGTTTGAAACGGAGAGACAGAGAAGTACCGATAAGATCAGCAGCTTTAGGTGATGGCATTGTTTCAAATAAACCATGCATGACCCAAAGCTTCCACTTCAAATGGGGAATGAAAATTGCTTCATCCTTTGACAGCTTGCTCCATGAAAGAAATTTATCTCCACTTAATTGCTTTGGATCCCAAGAGACTGCCTACAGTCATTCCTAGGAGATAATTATATCAAATTTAAAAAAATGTGACTTTCCGACTGCTGAGCAGGCTGCACTGGCCAGAGAGCAGGGAGGAAGGAGGCACCACATCTGACTAAGGCACAGGTTGTCACTCCCACAGACATGGCACTTTTGGAGACCACAGAGGATGACCCTCACCTAAAACAGGACTCCAATGGGATTACACACCCATCCCGGAAGTGCTGAGGATGGTGTTTGGGAGCCCAGACCCCTGGACATTTCACTGTGAGAGGCTCATTGGTATGGTTCGTCATCGCCCACCTGCACCTGTATCGTAGGACTGGGCCCTGAAGCAAGGATCGCAGTATGTGGCAGGGCAGTTACCCTGTTTCTTCTCCTGCTTTGTCCTCACGATGAAGCTGGGGAACCAGAAGGCTTATTGATTTAAAAATAGGTATATTTAGAAGCTGAGTGTAAACTCCTGCCTACACTGGGATTGGGTTCTTGACCGTGTCTGAGCTTCCAGGTTTCATTTCCTGTGCCCTACCTCCTGTTTAACATGATTTGTGGTTCCCAGTGTGTTCCCCTCCCTTGCCCCATGTGTTTCTCCTCCTTGAATATTGGCTGGAACACAGGCCTGAGTTATGATGGCCTTTGCTCCTGTGTGTCTCACTGAGTTACTGGCTCATAGGCCTCAGCGACATCCAGGGATGGCCTCCTGCCCTGCTTCTCCTCCTCCTCCCCTGACAAGGTGGTAACACACACAGTCCATCCTCACCTTCAGAGGATGTCAGGGACCACCAGGACCTCCAGCGGAGGATGGCTGTCAACCTAGGCCTCCCAGTGGAGGACTTCCTAGAGGATTACGATCCCCTGTTCAATGTGGATGATGCTACAGCCTGAACCAGCGTAGCCCTCCCCGTCCACAAGGGTGTCTCAAAATTGCCCGAGCCCGGTGACAAACCCCCACCTCGCAACCACCCATCTCTAAAGGAGCGGAGAAGTAGTACCACGTTCCAGCAGACAAATTTGGGTACTTGTTCACCCACCCAACCCCAGGTTCACTGGTCGTGGACTCTGTGAACCAGAAGGAGAGACAGGGGCAACCGACGACCACCCCAAAAAATAAGGAGGCTAAGAGGCTTGAGCTGTTTGGTCGTAAGGTTTATTCGTCAGCCACACTACAATTCAGAGTCTCAAACCAACAAGCCCTGCTCGGGAGGTACAACTTCAACCTGTGGGACTCAGTGCCAAGGTTCCGGAGCCACCTCCCGGAGGAGCAGATCATGGACTTCGACACGCTCCTGGAGGAAGGCCTGTCGATGGCCAAGACGGCCCTCCTATCCACCTGGGACGCTGCAGACTTGGCCAGCAGGATCATGGTATCGGCGATGACCATGAGAAGATCACCCTGGATACAAGGGTCGGGCCTCTCCCCACAGATGCAACAGGTCATACAAGACGGTCCGAGGTGATCCGCCCAGCACACAGAAAATACCTCCGGTTTGTGATAGACTGGGAGGAATACCAGTTTACTGCCCTGCCCTTCGGTCTCTCGCTCGCCCTGAGTGTGTTCACAAAATGCATGGCGGTGGTGGCAGCACGCTTACGGAAACGGGGCTACAGATCTTCCCCTGCCTCGACAACTGGCTCATCAGGGACAAGTCCTGCAGTCAGGTCTAAGCCAGCGTCAACCAAACATTCATCTTATGCGACAAACGGGGGCTCCTGCTAAACCTGGAAAAGTCAAAGCTGAGCCCTTGCCCAAAAATAGAGTTCATCGGAGCAGTCCTGAATTCCGACGTAGCACGGGCATCCCTGCCGGTCTCCCACATCATCTCAGTCCTGCATCGCTCACCCACTACAATGGCAAGATGTTGCCTCCAGCTACTAGGGCATATGGCGGCCTCCACTGACATGTTAAGAATGGCCTGCCTTCAGCTGAGCCCCCTTCAGTACTGGCTACCAAAGGCATAGTGTACCCGCAGGATCGGATGGTCACGGTTCCACGCACAATTCTCGTGGAACTCAGGGTGTGGCAGGATCCGGATTTTGCCTTGAGGGGGGGTCCCCTTCGATGCCTCAGACCTCGGATGGGGTGCACACATCAGCACCGGCCTCAGCACGCAAGGCAGATGTGGGGAGAAAGAGACGGCTCTCCACATCAGTGTCGAGGAACTGAGGGCGGTGCGCCAGGCATGCAAGGTCTTCCTCGACCTGATCCGCGACAGAACAGTACAGCTGCTCATAGACAACACCGCAGTGATGTTCTACATCAACCAGCAGGGAGGAGCCTGCTCCTCAAGTCTCTGCAAGGAAACGGTATGCTTCTGGAAGCTAGCCATGAGGTACAAATTTCACATTGTAGTATCTCACCTACCAGGGGTGAGGAACAATCAAGCCGGCACACTCAGCAGGCAGTTCCTTCCACAGCACGAATGGTTGCTCCACCGGAGGTGGTACCCTCTCTCTTCCAGAAGTAGGGTCTCCCACAAGCGGACCTGTTTGCCAGTCGTGAAAACTAGAAATGCCCACTCTTTTGCTTCCTGAGCAAAGCCTTCCTGAACAATTGGTCGGGGTCCCTCGTACGCCTTCCCACCAACACCCCTGATCCTCAGAGTGCTGCTAAAGATCGAGAGAGAGAGAGTGGATGTAATTCTGATCACTCCAGTGTGGCCCCAACAACATTGGTTCAGCCTTCGGTGCAACCTCTCGATAGCGCCCCCATGGGAGCTCCTGAACTGGAGGCACCTACTAACCCAGGGCAGCGGACGCCTCTTGCACCCAGACCTGAAGCCCCTGCACTTAACAGCCTGGAGGCTGCATGGCTAATTGCAGGAGAGGGCCTTCTCAATGGAGATCTAACGGGTTCTAGTGGGCAGCAGAAAGCCATCCACACAGACCAGGTACAAAGCAAAATGGAAGAGGTTTTCAGAATGGTCTGTGGCCCGGGATCTTATCCCGAGCTCCGTGGCCATTCTCGACATCTTGGAGAACCTCCATCATCTAGAGACTCAAGGGCTGGCCCTAGCCTCCTTTAGAGTCCATCTAGCAGCCCTCTCGGCCTTCCACCATATGTTTGAGGGGATCACCCTCTTTGTGAACTTATGGCAACAAGGTTCCTGAAAGGGATAGAAAGGTGCGTGAACCTGTCCCCCAATGGGACCTGAACCTGGTACTCAGAGGCGTCACATTACCCCCATTCGAACCCATGGCTACCTGCCCCCTTCTGACCTTAGACTGGAAAGTCGCCTTCCTGGTGGCCATCTCTTCAGCCAGACGGGTATCAGAGCTAAGGGCTCTGGCGTCGGAACCCCTGTACACAGTCTTCTACAAAGACAAGGTTCAGCTGAAGCCTCGCCCAGCCTTCTTACCAAAGGTCGTGTTGCCATTCCACATGAATCTCCCGATCTTCTTCCTGAAGCCACATCTGTCAGAGGAACCAAGGAGGTGGCACATGCTGGATGTCAGAAGGGCCCTTGCCTTTTACATAGAGAGAAGAAGGCCATTCCGGAGATCAGTGCAACTCTTCATCGCCGTAGCGGAGCGGATGAAGAGTTAGCCAGTTTCATCACAGCACATTTCAGCTTGGATATCGAGTTGCATCCGAGCCTGCTACAGCAGAGCCGGGTGTCTGTGCCCAAATCTCTCAGAGCACACTCAACTAGAGCCCAGGCAGCGTCAACGGCATTCTTCGCTCAGGTCCCAATCCAAGAAATCTGCAGGGCAGGGACACTTCTACTGCTCATTACACCATTGTTCAGCAGACAGGGGACGATGCTGCCTTTGGAAGGGTGGCACTACAGTCGGGGAAACCGTAACTCCGCTTACCATCCTCAACAAGGCTTGTGAGTCACCCTACACTAGAATGGATATGAGCAGCTGCTCGAGGAAGAATGGAGGGTTTCTTATCTGTAGGTGTCCTCCTTCGAGATGCGCCGCTCACAGACATCCCATACCCTCCCTCCATCCCTGCTTCCGGAGTTAGCGGACTGAGGGGGGGGCAGGGTCAGCGCCACCTATTACACTGTGGACCAAGGGCGGGCTCCATGGGGCGGTGGCCGCTGACCCTGTAGGGGATAGGCTAAGGGTAAAAAGCTTTCTGGAGGGACTGTGCACCACAGCACGTACACACCTACACTAGAGTGTATATGAGCGGCGCATCTCGAAGAAGGACACCTACAGATAAGTAACCATCAGTTCCCATCACAGCCAAAGCAAGAAACCCAGGGGAATCAGCTGCAGTCTGGAGGCTGCAAGGGCCAGGGTATCTTACAGCAGGAAATGGGGAGAAGCACATGCCAGGACGTGAAAACACAAACAGCGCTCAAATGGCTGGAAGCTGCTGCTCTCAGGGAAATTGAGTTTCTGTTTCAGAGACCATTAATGAGTTCATTAGTCAGCAGTGATCCAGACTGGTTTAGATTTGATCCTTCGCACCCCCTCGCTCCCCGGTCCCCCTTCCCCAGCTCTCACGCTGTGGCATGAGATGAAGGAAAACCCTAAAGTTTACTGCAAAGTTCATCTCTGAATCATGCTGGAACTTGTGTGTGTTGTGTTGGCAACATCAAGGGCCGCTAGCTGGTAATTAATTAGATGTCAAGAGAAAGCCTGGAGGTTCCAAATCTTGTGTTCTTGCAAATAGAAATTGTCTCCTTTTACATTATTCCCCTCTAGATCACACCTTTCCTTGGCCTCCCTTCTGCATGCACTAGCTCTTGCCTTTGATTGAACATGAACCCTAAATACACCGTGCAGTGAGCACTGAAGTCTCCCCTTTTCAGCCATGCCAGCTTCCGGCTCCTCACCCTTCACTGCCTCCTGGCACACTTGGTCTTTGCCCTTGCTCCCACACTGGCCCCTGCACCTGGAATCCCCAGGCGTCCATCCTCTCATTTATAATGTGTGCTCGTATCTGCCATACAGCCCTGCCAGTAAAAGTGCAGACAGCTGCCCAAAGCAGATGTACCTCTTTCCTACCCTGACCAGTCAGTCCTGCATATCTGACTGTCTGCAACCTCTCATCCTGGATGACCCACTGCCAGCCCACACTCAGCATGGCCTAACGGAGCTCCTGCATCCAACCAGTACGAAGCAGGACCCTCTACTCTCTCACTTGGTCCCACGACTTGTAGGTCAGCTGTGATGCCTGCCTTTCCTTCTCACACGTCCACGCCATAGTCAACTGTTGCTTCTTCTGTGTCAGCTACGTATGGAAAACGAAACCTTCCTTTTTGCCCCACTAGCAAAAACACTTACTCACGTCTGGTCATCTCCTGCCTCGTGTATCAGGCATGAAGACTGCGGTGAGCTAGCTCAGCAGAGCTAGGGTTATACTACCTAACATTTGGAGAGCCCTGTGGGCCTCGCGAAGTGACCGATAGCGCTCACGTGCTTGTGGCCTCCCTGCCTTTCGTGTCCTGTGTTATCACCCTGCTCAGGGTCACATGGGTAGAATGGAAGTTCAGTTCCCCAGCGTCCAGACAGCGTGTGTGTGCCTCCTCTGGAGCAGCAGAGAGACAGGAGGGGGGAGAGAATCTCTTTTATTGGACCAGCTTCTGCTGGTGAGAGAGAGACACGCAGAAGTTGGCCCAATGGTGGGCATTCTCCCCGCCGCTGTTTCTCTCTAGTATCGTGGGATTGGCACATCCACAGCTCTACACTCACACCACTGACACTTAAAAGATCAGGACCGCTGTGAGGAGCTTTCAATACCAAGTACAATTGAACAGACCCCAAGATGTGGTTTTCAGATGTGTGAAAGCAAAAAGAATTGCAGTTCTCACCCTGCCAAGCTCTCTGCACAAGGAGGGGCCTGGTTCTGGGGACGCAGTGCTGCAGAGCTGTGAGTACTGTGTCTGCTGAGTATCCAGATAAACTCTGCCCTTTCAGCCCCAGGAAGAGTCCCATCCAGCGTCACTCTGGGTGTTAATGAATAAGGGCCGCTGAGTGGTGTGCTCTCTCCTTTCCCTGCTGCAGAAAGCACGGGGAGCCAGTGCTGGGGATACATGATGCTGCTGCTTTTAAAATACAAGGCCACATTTTCCTGATATCTGTGTGACGGTCAGAGATATTAATGTGAAAAGTTCCTCTTGCTTCTAAGCCATTGTTATTGGTGATATAGGCCTGTCGGTGGATGTGGAATTGTAGGCAAAGGTCCTGGCCCAAGCACCTACCCTGGATCTCTCACGCACCGGGGCTGGGGAAGCGGTTGAGGGATGGGAGTGCTCTGTGATGGTATGGGTGTGTGTGGAGTGGAAAAGATGAAGGCTAGACAGGGAGAAACAAGGTTTGACGAGAGTCTGAAGATGGGGCGAAGGGGTACAAGAAGAGGCGACGAGCAAGGGGTGATGGAGGCTTGAAGGACGTGGGACATGCTGACTGTGCATCAGTGATGGAGATGTGGGATTGAGAGAGGGTGAGGCCGGCTGAGCAGGACACAGCCAGGGAGACGCTGTCCAGTGTGCGTCGGTGTGGTTTCTGCACAGCTGACGTAGCTCTTGGTGCTCACTGATCCTTTACAGCACTTGGCTTCATAAACACGTGATCTGATTTGAGATTCGTTTTCTCTTCGTTTCTACCACTCCTCAGTGCCATATAATCCCACCCAGCGCACTTTCCAAACCAGGAAATGTTCCAGACTGCAATGTCTGGCATGTTTGCTGTCTTTGTGTTGCAGGAGAGTGAAAGAAATACCTTTTCCATTTAAAAAGTCTAGATCCTGGGTGCAGCAAACGTGGCTGGTTTGAAGCCTGAGGCTGGTTCCCTAGCCTGGCTTGAAAAGAATCATTTTTTGACTATGGAACAACTTCAGTGTGAACATGCTTCCTACTGCGCATGTCACTGTCTTCAGGTTGCCCGGCACATGGGCTGTCTGTCTGTCTGTGAGTCAGGCTGAGTGACTCCAGATCGTTTAAAACGTAGTCAATAAAATGGTGCCTGCTGGTTTTCTGGCTCCACACAGCGTCAGGGCAGTACAGCTGCAAGTCAGGCACGCTCCGCTGACGCGGCGTATAGTGTGCTGCTGAACCACTCGTGTTCGATGTAGCAATGAGCGTTTGCCAAGCTGCTCAGGTCTCAGCAGTCACAGCTTCCCTTCATTCTGCTGCTTGTGAGCGTGGGGTACACCTTCAATTGGTCAGAACATACTGCATTCCCCTGGCCCGTCTCCTCTCCGGCCTGACTCTGGGCACTGTTCATCGGGTGGGGACTTGCTCTGTTCACACAAGGGCTGGTAATGTCTGAGCTGCAGGCCAGAATTGGCTCCCAGCACATGGCTGGATTGCAAGGACAATGTTACACGGAGGGTGGAGCGAGCGCATAGCCCTCTTCCTACTGTGCTGTCAGGAAACCTATCTACAGCAGCTGTAAGTGTGAATGAAGTCAAAAGAACAGATCGGTGCCCCCGGGGTCCCACTTGTCCAGCCCCAGCCAGCGTCCGCACCCTGTTGTTCTGGTTCAGCTCCTCCGTTTCAGGGCAGGAGCCCAGCAAAAGCTCCTGCCTCTGGGTCCCAGGAGGAGGGGCTTGGAGAAAGCAGAGACAAAGAATCGTTTTTTCCTTGCAGACTTGCTTGTTCTCCTTCCTAGGTGTGTGTTTAACACACAGCACAGCTGGAAACGAGCGATTCTGAAACCCAAGCCGTGAATGGTGAGCCAGGCCAGCTTTCAGCTGTTCCATACAAGGAGCAGAGCTGCTGCCTGAGACAGGATTCACATCCCATTCACAAAGGTACCTCTCTGGCAGGCTAGCAAAGCATGTCCTGCCCCTTTCCCGCAGAGGACGCAGGCTTTCAGGCACACGGCTCCTCCTAACATCAGTGCGAGTCCCCTAAGGGGCAGCATTTCACTGTAGCCCGTACCACAGCATTGTAGAGCGGCAGCTGGAAGCAGTGTGCGGACGCTGCCTCCCTCCCCTCGCCATGTTGCCACTGTGGTTCTTGTGGTGGCTGGAAGTGCCAGTGTTGCCAAGATCTTTGGGCGTGTGGTGTCGCAGCTGACCAAGTGGTAGAGGCGTTTTCCGGGGGTCAGGAAACTCCCCCCCATAGCTCCATTTTCAAGGGAATTGGGAGTTCCAGGGAGCTCGTCCCATCGCCCCTCCTAGCAGCACCTGCGTGGTGGTGCTTCTCCTTTGCTGGGCTGGCGCACACATTGTCTCCCAGCTGGACAGTTGTTATTTGCAAGGAAATATTCGCAAGTTCCCAGGGGGCTGGTGCAGTATCAGAGCACGGCAGATGAAGGAGGCTGACGGGTTTGGTTCTGGGAGCGGAGACTTTACATCATGTTGCTGTGACTCAGGTACCTGTTTGCCCTAACGTGGGCGGCCTTCCTGAGGTCCCCGCTCTGTCATTCATTGGGCTGCCGTTTACTTCGTAACACTAACGTCCCTGCTGCTTTGTGGAGGGGGCCGCTCAGAAGTTCCAGGAGAATCAGTGGGCAACATCCAATTCATGTGCTAGCCTAAAAACGCCTGAAGGAAACAAAAGACACACAGCCTGATAGAAATACTCTGGGCCTGACTCAAGCCTGCCAACAGGTGTGAAGTCAGATTTCCTGCGGGCACTCCCCATAACTCCCCTGCCATGCCTGAGTGTCAGCTCAGACTCCGACTGGCACCCTGGTATCAGTGCGGGAAGTGACAAAGCCGAATTCTGAGGAGGAGTCTTTCATGGTTTGGGACTGTGGCTCTTCCTGTATTCCATACCAGTCAGTCTGTCACTGCGAAATCCTTCAATTCCTTTGAGATGCTGTCAGCTAGTGAGCAGGGCAGCCAGTTTCCCCAGGGTAGGCTCCAGTTCAGTGAAGCTGGGGAAAACTGCTTGTATTAAAGTCGCTGAGGAGAGGAGCAGAGCCACGCTGAGCAGTAGCCAGGTGGGAGCCGTTTTACTGACTTCTGTGGTTTCGAGCTGCTGAAGTGAAATGGTCTCATCAAACCTCAGAAGTTTTCTTATCCCAGGTTTCCTAAAAGAGGAGCAGAAAATTCCAGAGTTTTTCATCCCAGTTCAAATATCAACCAGGGCAAGAAACATGGAACTTGCCGTGGAATCTCAGATGACATTCTCTGGAAAGCAAAGCTAATAGAGTGTAAGTACGAAATGGCTTAGCCTCGCCAGTGCCCTCTGCATGGATTTGGCCTGTGTCTGCACGTCTTCCCTTCCCAGGCTGGAGCGGGTGAATCAGGGTCTGCCTGAGGACCCCATTTGGGAGCCTTTGGCACCTCTGTGAGATAGTTCAATGGCAGACAGACATCTCGAGATCTGTAAATACCTACTTGGTGCCAGCTAAGCCACAGAGAAGATACTGCCTTTGTGGTGGAGGGAGGTTCAAATATTTGTGGTCAAACTTAAAATTTGACATAAAACTCTCATCTGTGATGGAAGGCGTCCAGGAACTGCATAGAGGATGCACAAGACGGCTTCCAGATGAGCTGTGCCAGTCTGAGGCAGAATGTTCTAGCTCCTTAGCTGTTCTTTCCCTCCCACTGGCAAGGTCAGAAGTCAGATCTCCAAGGGACGCAGCAATCGGTGTCTGTTTCCATGGGCAGAACTCTAGCATGCTCTGTTTGTTACTGCCACTGCTCTGTGTTCTGCAAACCTCAGGGAACCTGGAGGCCACTACCCCTTTCGCATTCCATATTGCCCTGCGGTCTGCCCCTGGGCTTGCTCATCACCATGAAGTTCACTATCAGAAAAGCTTTGGAAACAGCTTAACGACCCGGTTCATTTCACTTTGCTTTACCAGGCCAGCCACTGGTGGCAGCTGGTGCCTTCCGAAACCATGCCAAGGTTGAACAAGTCTCAGCCTCTAGCACAAGTGAATCGCCCAGAGGCCACAGAGGAAAGGCAGTGTGTGTCTGTCGGGTGGAGGAGCACCTTTTCCCTTGCCGACCCCACTTCTTGCAACTCCACAAAGCAATCTCAGAACTGGCCGGGAAAGCAACTGGCCCCAATGCCTGAGAAGGGAGAGACTGGAGCAGGGAAGAGTCTTGATTTCCTGGGAATAGCCATAGGTAACAAAATACTGGCTTTCCGTTGCCCAAAGTCCGTTTGTGTGGAGGTCATAGCATCTTCCTTCTCTGTCTTTCCCCCGTCGCTCAAGGGTTGATTAGGGTTCCAGTGACACAGGCAGGCTTTTTAAGGCTCGGGTCTTCCAGTTTCTCATGGACAGTAGATTCTGCAGGAAGGATTGCGATAGGCACCATCTGACGGCTTTTGTTGTTACTTTATTTTGCTTGAATTCTCCCCTCTTCCTCCTAGAGCTGTAAAGTGAAAGCTGCCCTGTCCCATGGAAGTCTGCATAAAATGGGTGCAGATTGGCATCAGAGCAATGCATCTGGGTGAAGGCAGAGCTTCCTAAAGCTGGGGGTAGGGAGAAGAGCTGGAGAGATGTGAAATATTCCCCTTTGCTGAAAGGATACAGTGGTGGGGAGGTCTGGTAAGTGTCACGTGTCTGCTCATCATCCCTGGGGGTATAGTGGGGCTGTGGACAGACAGATCCTGCAGGTTCTGATGGGAGATCCCTGGCTGCACCCTGAGTGTTCATCCAAATAAGACCGTGGCGTAACTACTGCTTTGAGAAGTTTGGTCAGGAGAGAAAGACTTCATCTTCCTAGTGAGTGTCCCCAGAGCCTTTCAAACGACAGGAATTGCCTTACCCATCACCAGAGCAGTGTTGTGGCGTGGAAAGAAAGTGCTGTGCAGTGAGCACACTGTACCATTGTTACGAGAGTTAAAATGAGTGCTGCATCTGGTGCAACCTACAGCAAGAGGTTGGAATTTGGTCAGGGTGCCAGGCTTCTCTGAGCTAGCCAAAGACTGTGGTAGCAGGCTTCCTCCATACACAGCTTTCTTGCCTGAAATCACAGGAGGAGAACTCGGTCCATGGGCGGCACAAGGCATTTAGAAACACATCTCCCTAGGGTGCCACCTCAGGACGTCAGACCCATCCAGAGGACATGACTTAGTGCGAGTGGTCTGTGCTGGTCCGAGTGAGGAAAGGCGCTGTCCCTTCTAGCAATGGGACACTGAGCTGAGCCTGCGAATGGCTGCCAGCCGACCAACACTGCAGTCCGTCTGCTCGCTGAGGCTGAGATAGACAGTGGAACTAACTAAAGGATTGGTCAGAGCTCTTACCAGGGGATTAAAACACCAGGACAAAGCTTTCTGAACGTCAGTGAGGGCCAAAACCTCAGTCTGGAACGTTGGAACCATTTCTGGAGCTGTGTGACTGGCCATGCGTCTGTGGCCAGACGGGGAACTCAGTGCTAAGAGTTCCATGCACACCTCCAGTTATCCTGAGAGACACGGAGAGCCATTTTCCATCCGGCGTCTTCTTGCATCCTCTGACTAGGGCAGCTGCTGCCTCTTCCAGCAGTGGGCAGCCATGAGACTCACAGCTACTATGCTGCTGTCATGCTGAAGCGTGGACACTTCCCACGGTGATGGAGGGGGGTTTTCCATTGAGACAGGCAATCCACCTTGCCGAGAGGCAGTAGGTAGGGCTACAGAATTCTGCCATTGACCTATTTGCCTCTGCAGCTTACTGAGGTTGACCTAATTACATCGCAGAGGGTGCAAAATTTTGCACAACCATGAATGATATAATTATGTCTAAAAATTCAGTTGACTTAGACTCAAACCTTAGATCTGTACTTGGGGAATAACCTTCCCCCAAATTCGTAAACCATTAAAGGGCTGGCCCTGTGGGATTGCATCCTCACAGTGCATCGGCTCACCAGGCAAACTGCAAACTCCAGATGCAGTAGAGGTGGTGAGCTGACTCTCCATGAGAAGTCTGCCATGTGACTCTCCATTCCTAGGTGGAGAAGTGAGGGAGGGTTCATACTTGATCCATCACCAGTCTGGAAGTAGCAGTGCGAACATGCTCTGGAGCAGTGTGACAGAGAGGACTCTGCCATACACTGAGGCGCTGGCTGGCAGGGATGGAGATCTTTCCTGCCTGGGTCAGTGAAGGTGCAACCTGTAGCCCTGCTTTACCCTCACTGGATGCTGGTCAGAGGAGAGAAATGTGGCCCTTAGCAGGCACCGTGTTCTGGAGAAGGCTTGTTCTTGGTGTGACTGTGCAGGGCAGAGATGATCCTTGGTGCACCAGCTGGCCGTGTAGAGAATTCACTGGTAATACCTACATTGTGCTGCTCTCTGCCTTCGGGGAGCTGGGATTTGCAGAGTCGCTGGTTCTGTTCTGTTTTGTTTATTCCTTGTATTGCCACGGCCCCTTAGAGCCCAGTCTTGGGCCAGACTCCATTGTTCTAAGTGCCAGATAAACACAGAACAGCTTTATCATTTCTGTGAAGGCCCCCTGCGGCCACGCCATCCCTTTGATTTTGGCGGCATGGATCGGCAGGGTAGGTAAGGCCAGAGCTCTTCTAGCTGTGGCAGCTGGTTGGCTCTGGTGTGGTGCTGCCTTCTTGTTGCTGAAGCAGACGAGGCCAGTCAAAGGCTTGGGTTAAACCATGTCTCTCGGGCTGGAGACACAAATGTTCACCGGGCTCAGAACATCTGTGCCGTCTTGCCTGGCTAGTTTGGCGTTTCTGTGATCCAGTGGAGACAGACGCGTATCAGCTGGCTGGCACATGGTCACTCTGAGATCCGAGGCTGGCTAGGACACTGCGGGCCGTCACTGGGTCTAATGCCAGAAGGGGCCGCTGTGATCAGCTGGCGCACAGGCCAGACAGCTTCCCCAGGATGATCCGGAGGGCAGAGCTCTTAGAAAAACAGCCAGCCCTGATTTAGAAATGGCCAGTGCTGGAGAATCCACCTGGCTCTTATTAACTTGGGCCAATGGTGAATTACTCTGTTAAAGTTTTGCTTTATGTATGCCAATTTGAATTTTTTAGCTTCAGCTTCCAGTCATTGGATCCTGTTATAGACCTTTCACAGTTTGGCTGAGGAGCCCGTTATTAAATATTAGATATTTGTTCCCCATGTAGCTACTCATAGACTGATCAGGTCACCCCTGAGCCTTCTCTCTGTTAAAATAGACTGAGTTATTTGCATCTATCACTATAAGGCAGTGCTTCTCAACCCGTGGCCCAGTCAGCACAAGCTGTGGCCCATGTGACATCCTCAGTATTGGATGTGGCCCGTTTAACACGTTGCGGGCCACGTGTGGTAAGTAGGTTGAGAACAGCTGAGAACAGTAAGACTCGTATTCTAATCCTTTCGTCATTCTTGTGGCTCTTTCCTGAACCCTCTCCAATTTATCAATTGCCGACTTGAGAAGTGGACACAGGATTGCAGTAGTCTCTGCTCCCACTCAAGACTCCCCTGTTTGTGTACAAGGAGCATCCTCAGTCTTTTGGCTATGGCATCACACAGGGCGTCCAATTCCTTTTCAGTCACTGCTTCCCAGGATATAGGGTCCATGCGCCATGCTCTCTGTTCCCGAAGCCATATTAAAACACACACTGTTTGCTTGTGCCCAGTCTACCCGGTGATAGAGATCACTGAGTCAGTGATCTGCTCCACTTTGTTTACCACTCCCCCAAGTTTTGTGTCATTTGCAAGCTTTCTCAGTGATGGTTTTATGTTTTCTTCCATGTCATTGATGAGAAAGTGAAATAGGTGCCAGCCTGGCTCTCCCATTGCTAGTTGAGGGTTTGCATGGCCTGCCGGGCTGACCAGCCCTTGGTAGACTGTGGAGTAGCTGAAGGAGACTTTGCATTTCTGTCTCCCAGGTTATTTGCTCTGTAAGACGTGTGGTCTGATCAGCAAGTTGTAAACCTTGATTGAAGACCTCAGTGGGCACGACAGCAATTAGCTCAGCTGAGGAATAGCTGCATGATCACCAGCACTCCCGGGCAGCCCAGTCCAGCACAAGCAATGTTGCCCCATAGCCAGCCCCACAGCTCAGAACATCAGAGCAAGAATGTGGTTAGTGTCTGGTGACATTCCCCTGTGAGCACCCCTGCCCTGCCGTGCCGTCTCCTGGAACATCCTGCCTTTGTGGTGGATTGTGCTCCCGGCTTTCCTTTGCCTCGCACTGAGCAGGGCGTCAATGCAGACTGTCGCAGTAACAGTGTGAAACAGCTCCTACCAGCCAGCTCTTGCTGGGCCTTTCCCCCCAGTACTTCGTTCCCCATCCTGGCAGAGGCCACAGAGGGTGGCAGTGGTGACTGGCAGAGCTCTGGGTCTCCTGCGAATGGCCCCTGGCTGGGCTGACAGCGGTAAAACTGCAAAGGGCTCTGAAAATGCAGCCGTTGGTGTCTCTGCAGGAGGTTAGCATGTTGGTGTGTGTCTCTGCGGGAGGTTAGCATGTTGGCGTGTGTCTCTGCGGGAGGTTAGCATGTTGGCGTGTCTGCGGGAGGTTAGCATGTTGGCGTGTGTCTCTGCGGGAGGTTAGCATGTTGGTGTGTGTCTCTGCGGGAGGTTAGCATGTTGGTGTGTGTCTCTGCGGGAGGTTAGCATGTTGGTGTGTCTCTGCGGGAGGTTAGCATGTTGGTGTGTGTCTCTGCAGGAGGTTAGCATGTTGGCGTGTGTCTCTGCGGGAGGTTAGCATGTTGGTGTGTGTCCTGCTGTGTCTGTGGGCAGTGGATCTGGCACCTACGCTGTTAGCGGTCAGGCAGCAGGGTTGGGCTGTGAGTGTCTTACGGGGGATTTGGTATACCCGCCTCAGCACAGGCTGAATGTCCTCACCCCCTTCGGTCCGGGCCCTCCCCAGCGCAGCCACCCATTGCGATCCGCTCCTTCACCGTGTTCCCATGAGGGGCACTGTCATCCCCCCATCACCATGTCTCTAGGGAACTGAGCAGGTCAGAGCTCAGGGCACCAGACCACTTCACCAAAGCCGGGTTTCAGTTTTCCTTCTAACGCGGCTGTGTGCGTGTCAGGCTTACTGGAGTGCTCAGTGCCTACATGAGCTGGGACTTTCGGTTCCTGCACAGGCTGGGGGAAGGGTGCCTTCTGCTGCTGAACGCCTCTCCTTGGGCGGTGCCTGCGGCACCTCGCAGCACAGTGACACTCTTCAGTTTTGCATGTCAATTTCCGTTCTTTCTGCAGTGTCAGAGATGGTACTCCCTGCGCTCCAGCCTCCCTGCTCCTCCCCAGCTGAGCCCGCATGTCCCTTTGGGGCATAGTCCCCCTGGCTCTGCAGCCCGGTGGCCTGGAACGCTCCTGGCATGCTGGTGCTGATATGGGCACTTCTGTTTCCGTCCAGAAACAAGAAGTTCCCAAATGCTGTGTGTCACGCAGGCCAGAGCAGTGCGAGTCAGGGCAACCTGCCTGCACGCCTCTCCGAGAGAGGCCGTAGTCCCTCGTGCCATCCTGAAACGGGCCAGTGAGCCCTGGGCTGCGAGCACTGTCTTGGCAGCAGAGCTGTTCTGGCTTCTCACGAGATGGGGATGCAGAGGTTACTTGCTTCTTTCTCTTTCGTTGATGTAGCCTGGAAAAATGTGTTCATGGGGCAAGCGACTGTGGGGATTATGTCACGGGCCGTCAGCTGGGCTCTTCTCTCCCTGAGCAGATGAACTGGCTTGTAATGCTCCCAGCCTTCTTTAGTCTGGCAGGAAATCATTTGTTTCCTAGCTGGATCTTTTTCAGGCCTTTTCTGCAGCATCGATGGTCACTCCGAAGGCTGAAGCCACCGAGCTTTCTTGGGTATTTTGCAGTTAAATCCTGTGCCCTTTGGTTTACTACCAGCCCCTTCTCCTTCAGAGCCTGAGCTCACCACTGCACTGGCTGGCTAGGGAGAGCGTATCTCATGATGGGCGAGGAGTGCATGCCAGTGGCCACGCTGCAGGAGCTGGGCCAGCACCGAGCCCTTTCTGAGGAGCTATGGAGGGAGGCCTCTGGGATCCTAACCAAGGCAGATGATGCAGATGCAGAGGTGCCTCCCCACAATCCCTTTCGGAATTGCCTCAGTTGTGGGGCTGGCCCTGAGCTCAGCTGCCTGTGTGTGGCCTCCCCAGCAGGGCTCCCTTCGCAGGCCTGTGAGTCCTTCAGTGGGTGACGCAGGTTTAGGCCCCACGTGCACACTCCCAGTTATTCCTGTACACAGGTGCAAAGCCAGGCATGTCAAACCCAAGTCTTCACACATTGGTGCTGACATTAGGGCTGGAACAGCCCTGCTCCGAGCCTATGCGAGACTGGTCCCTCGAGTCCAGGCACCAGGGCCTTAGCCAGTCTAGCTTGCAGTGACCTAAGCAAGGGGCTTCCCCCACGGCCCCAGCGTCTCCACAGCCTAGTAGCACTCATGGACCAGAAGTTCCCTTTGTATTCAGCCCCGCTTGTTGTTCTTTGGTCCTCCCAGCTCTGGCTCGCCACAGAATCATTCATTGGGGTGGTCCGTAGGGGATTTTCTCGAGCGGTGTCCAGTCTAGGTTTAGCGGTGTTCCAAGTCTAAATACACTGTAGACACTGGCTTGCCCTTGTCTGCAAGTTTGTTGACCGCCCTCAAATAATTCTAATAGATTGGTGAGGCATGATTTCCCTTTACAAAACCGCATTGACTCTTCCTCATCTGTGTATCTGACAATTCTGTTCTTGACTATAGGTTCAGCATTCCTGACTGTTTTCCTTATGTTCCCTTCCCTTAGTTTACACCATTCCCTCTAGCTGTTCACTTTCTCCTTCGTGTTCTTGGGGTGCCTGCTTCCCCTAAATCATGCTGTAGCTAAACTGATGGCCTTTAAGCTCAGATCCTCGAAGGTATTTAGGCACCTAACTCCCATTGAAATCAGTGTGAGTTAGGGGCCTAAATATCTCTGAGGATCTGGGCCTTAGTCCTTTTCATTTTCCCTTCTGATTGCCTGTCCCCCACCACCCATATAGGCTGCTGCCCGGGCGGGAGTTGGAGGCAGGTTTCTTTCTTCTGCCTGCTTGATGCAGTTAGCAGCGTCTGTACGTCTGACGCTGAGGAGAGGCGGTCTGATCGATGGGTCCTTTCATTCTGTGTTGCCTTAGACACAGAGGAAAGCCGGGCTCCTCTTACATAAGGCTCTCTAGTCCCTGCAGTGGCTGGGGCAGGGGGTCAGAGGTCACAGTGGGGGCATGTGGCTGACTCGCATTGTGACTCGGAGGTGGTTAAAATTAGCCCACAGAGAGGAAACTGGCAGCATTGTGGAAGTGCAGAAGTTTCCTCTGCTCTGCACCATGGTGCAGCGGGGGTGTGCTCTGCGTGCCAGCCTGTCACTCCCTTCGCACTATCGCCGCTCTTCCTGCTGCACGGGTGTCCTGTAGCAGCACGGATCCTGCCTCTGCCCCATGTCCGCCTCCCTGCTGAGCGGGGGCCCCATTCTTCCTGATGTCCCATCCTTCTGCCCTCCTATTGTGTGCTGGGCACTCGGGTTCTCGCATTTCACCGTGCTCTCACTGCAGAGAAGCCAGAACCCCTCAATGGCATGGGGCAGCGGAATCTGAGCTCTGCTTGCAGTGGGTCCAGACCCATAGCGATGGGTGTGTGACACAGGTGTGAAGAGCAGGAGAGTTAATGGGGCACAGGGCTCTGAGTTTGGCCATCGTGGGCGTGGGGCACTTGGGCCCCCGTTTGCAGTGGATGCGGAAACGTCTCCAAAGGGCCCAGCTCTCCCAGGCTGGTATCCTGAAGGGAAGCAGCAGAGGGGGTGGTGCGGTGCTATTCTCACTAGCCGGGAGAAGAGAGTCTGATCTGAGCAGGTCCAGGGCTTGGGGCCTAGGCAGAGGGTCTGGTGCAGAGCTGGGTGGTTCCAGGCTCTGGTGCTCTGGAAACACCACCTGAGAGTCTCACAAATGCAATAATTACCGGCTATTGACTTCCATCCTGGCTAGATCAGCCAGAATCCCTGCCAGGCTCCTGGGATGGGGCAGGATTGGAGTCCACCTTGGAGGTGTATGGCTTTTGTATAGTGTCCCCCCATGCTAGCTATCAGCGCCTGTACCCTCCCCTGACATCTGTCCCTGACCCCAGCTCTTAGAGCATTTGAACCCTCCTATGTCCAGTGGGGAGGCTGTCAGAGGGGACGGTCCTTGTCACTCCCCTCCCACTTGAGCAGGTTTTCCCGCTCGGGGCTGGGGGAGAGGCCAGCTCTAGCCCTGGTTGGGGCTTCAGGGAGAGGCTGGGGTGGGAGGCCCAAGCCATTCCACGAGACATCGCTCAGCCTCCATTTTGCCCTGCCCCTTGGCCACAAGCTTGAGGGCAAGACCCTGGAGCTGAGCCCAGTCCAGAACCTCTGCAGGGGCGCCCTTGGCCCTGCCTTGTGCATCTGCACTGTGGCCGAGCGTTGCCTCTCCTCTCTGCCGGCCCCGTGCACTGACTGTTTTCTTTCTCTCCTGACCCCTCGTCCTCACCCTGTAGGCTATTGCTGCGGACTGCAAGAGGGTCACAGTGCTGAAGTATTTCCTGGAAGCTCTTTGTGGACAAGAGGAGCCTTTGCTGGCATTCAAGGGTGGAAAATATGTATCAGTGGCACCCGTCCCAGACGCCATGGGAAAGGAAATGGGAAGCCAAGAGGGAAAACAACTGGAAGATCAGGTACCATGCGGGAAGAGTGTGCCTCCACGAAGGAAGAGTCAGCCCTGTGGGGCCTGGAGCTCCTGCTATTTATAGCCAGGGCAGCTGTGTGGGGCTGGGGCCGGGGTGGTAAGTGGAGTGCAGCCCTGTGCGCATGCCCCTTCCTGCCAGTCCCACCCTGGGCCTCTGTCTTGCTCCCTGCTATGAGTTCCAGATGCTGCTGTTCAGCGCGTCCAGGGGAAGCGCTTTAATACCGTGTGGCTCTGGAGACCTGCCGAGGGGGGGCAGGGTTCAGGCTGAGGATCAATGTGGAGCTCAGTGCGGCAGAGGGTCGAGCGCCAGCCTCCAGCACACGTACAGGAAGAGCTGACATTGGCGTCCCCTCCCTCCCTGCCTCGCACATCCTGATGTGATTAAGGAATTCTCCTCTTGGTTTTCTGCCCTTGCTTGTTCCTGGAGCCCTTCTTTTGCTCCCGGCTCAGTGTGTATGTTAAGGGCCCTGCCAGCAGGTCGACTCTTCCCTCCACGTGACCTTGCCCTCAAAGTGCCAGGGGAACAGTAGCGAAAGGCATCTGGCTTTGCCCGTCCCCTGCCATGAGGGGATCAGAAAGGCACAGACAGAGGTTAGACGAGGGAAAAGCTCTGTGTTGGGCCTGGCGGTGGGTGGGCTGCATTCAGAGAGTCCACCTAGCTAGTTAAGTGGAGCCAATGGTTGGAGGAATAGCTGAGCCCAGGCACCCAGCAACAGAATTCACTTACCTTCCTTCAATCTCTGCTGTCCCAGCATGGGAGCAGACTGAGTGCTGACTGTGCATGTGGGACTGGAGAGCCTGATTCCAGGAGCGGTGGTCACAAGCCCCAGCGACACACAGAGGCGTGAGTCCTGCCTGTCCATGCAGGAAACCCCTCTGAGATGCAGACAGACCAGAGAGAGAATGAGTTTTGTGGCTCAGTTCAGTGTCTGCAGATTTGCAGATACTGGCACCCCATTCCCTGCATCTCTTGCTACCCAGTGAGGCTCCCAGGCTGTGAGCTCATTACATAACCCAGGGGCTTCCTCATTTGGGTCTGAACTGAGCCCCAGGTAGGCCACCGTGACCCCTGACCAGGGTCAGTTTGTTCCAAAGCCAAACCATGTCCTGCACTGGGGTTTTCATCTCCCCACCTCTCTCAGTGCTCCCTGTTTGCGGTGCTCTGGGCTGTCCTGAGAGAAGGAAGTTAGTCTGGGCTCTGGCTTCCTCCTTCCCATGGCTGCAGGGTCACTTTTCAGCATGTGGCCAGGCATGGGCTCGGTGAAATTACTGAGTGTGAAACCAGTGCATGTGTGAGCAGCCCTGTCCTCCTGGAAGCCTCACTGAGGCTGAGACCTCTCTCCCTAGCTTTGCCTCCCTTGCCAGGCCCACTGGTTTGTTGACTCCTGAAAGCCTCCCCCTGGCTGCTTTGTGTGTCTGCAATGGGAAAGGCCGAGGCAGCCCAGGACCCAAAGGCACAGTCCCGGGAAGACCACCTGAGTAAACCTAGGAGCCATGAAGGCCGGTCTCACCTACCAGGAAGGTGGCTGAACACGCCCCTGCGGGCTGGGCCGGCTAAGGGGAGTGTGTAAGCTGTAGAATATCAAGCAGGAGTAGGGATGTGTTCCCACCGTACATGGCGTTTGTGAGACCGTCACTGGAATAGTGCTCGGTGTGAGTGTCACACTTCAGAAAGGACGTTGAGTACCTGGGAAGGGTTCAGCAATGAGCGGGAATGATTCAAGGTCAGAAACCTGCCTTAGGTGAAAGGAGAGAAGTTCAGTCAATCCTATCCAAGAGTCAGTTAAGAGGAGACATGATTGTGGCTTAAAAGGAAACTGATTTCTGTTCGTGGAATCTCTTCCATTGAGCAGACAACAGCAGAATGAGACCCACTAGCTGGGAGCTGAAGCTAGGCAAAATCAGGCTGGCAAAGAAGTGCACATTTTTACGAGTGAAGGTAACGAAGAGTTGAAACAGATCCCCAAGGGCCGTGGTGGATCAAGACACGGCTTCCTTTTCAAAGCTCTGCTGTCATTCAGGCGGGATCCCTGCACCACGAGTGAGCTCTCGAGGCTGTCGGGCAGGAGGCCCTACCCAGGTGCCTTCTCTAGTGGCAGCAGAACCAGTTTGTGTTTCCACCATTCTGACATGTTGTTTGTATTACAGTAGCACCTCGAGATCTCAGCTGCAGTTGGGGCCCATTGATGCAGACGTGTGATAGCAAGCACACCTGCCCCACACCTTACAGCCTAACTAGACAAGGCAGAGAAAAGGTGGGAAAAGGCAGCTGCACTCTCCCCATGAGCAGCTGAGGCCTAGAGAGGTTAAGTAAAATCCCCAGGGTCATGGCAGAGCCTAGAACTGATTGCAGACCAGGACTTTAACCCTAAGACCATCCTCTGGGTTTCCTGGCTTTGAGGTGCCACTCACTTTGTTGTGTTAACTGGAGGTAGTTTGGGGGTAATTTCCCTTGGTTTTCTGTGCAGTATTAACAGAAATAGGGTCAAACCTCCCCTAGGAGCGGAAGGGGGCGAAGGCACCCTCTGCAGGGGGGTGGGCGGAGATGGCATGTTCTGTGGTGCTGACTCTCCTGTTCTTGTTTGTCTGGACGTCCTGTAAGAAGGAGGACGACTTGAGGATCGAGGCATTTGAAGATGACTCTGAGGCTGAAGTCAGTGGAGAAGAGTTTGACATCAGAGAACTCCGAGCCAGGAAACAGGCGCTGGCCAAGAAAGTGGCCGAGCAGCAGCGTCGTCAGGAGAAGATTCAGGTAGGGGGAGGACCTGTCAGGGCACCCCCCAAGAGTGAGCCGGCTCCCCCAGGGACCTGAGACTTTGCTGAGGGACTGGGTGCTCGGATCCCCACGGGTGGGTCGGATTTAGCGGGGCAGGGAGCCACAGTGGGGCAAGTCTTGCAGAGGCCTGAGCTGTTCCCAGTCCTGCTCACATCTGCATACGCCTCCATTGGCTTGAGAAGCAGGGCCTGGCGGAGGTGAAGCCAAAGCTACCTGGAGCACCGAGGAGCAAGCGAGGCCAGGCTGGTCCTGTGCTGCCCCGCACGCAGTGATCTGTACAGTCCAGAGCTGGGCGCAGTCTGCCTTTCCACCGGGTATGGGTCTCCACAGCCCATCGAAGGGCCCCAAGGGCAGGTGCTGCTGTAACTGAAGGGTCGTACGGCAACCCAAGCAGGGAGGGCGGCTCTCACTTGAACCCCTTTGAGCTCCATCTTGTGAGGTATGCTGGTAGGGAGTGGGGCTGGGCCCTCCTCGTCAGCATGCTGGCCCTTTAAGAGCACGCCCAAAGTGACCACCTCACTTTCTCTCTCCACCTTCGGAGAATTCTCGCTGGCTCCCCCTCCTGCTCCCCTCCGCCCTCGCTAATGCCCAGGGCCCTTCACGTCCATAATTCTTCATTTTCCAGCCTTGAACGTAAGCCAGACACATCTGTCTGGCCATATGCGTGAACTCTGCAGTCTCTGCCGAGGTGGTTGTAAAACAGGGCCGCTGAAGGCCTACTGGGAGAGTGCACACATGTGTACCCTCCGGCTATTGGCGGTGGGCCCAGAACCACTGCACTGCGCTTTTGCAAACCCACCCGAACCTTCCTGGATGCTTCCCCTTCTTACAGATCCTTCTCCAGGCGAAGGGCTGCACGGGCCAGTCTGTTGCTGCTGGCAAGTCTCTGGGGCACACTAATGCAGTAGGGAAGAAAGCAGCAGATTGGAGAGATGGGCTGTAAATTAAGGTGGCCTGAAGCCTTCCAGACTTGTTATGTGGGAGGTGTCAGTAAATTCCCCACTTCCCAGCACCTTGTTCAGACCCAGCAGGCACTGGCCTGGCCACCCTGGAGAGACCCCTCCTTCCCATTCTGTTGGGGGTGCTGCTGGAGAGTGGCGTGGAGTTTCTTCTAGAGCCACATGGGGGTGTGGGCAGCATCAGGGGCTGGGAACTGCTGTCAGGTGGACGTGGAGGCGGAGAGCTCCTTGGGGTGAGAGTAGAGTCATTCGGCAGGAGAGGGGATTAGGACAGGTCACGGCAGGGCTCCAACTCTCATGCGGTGGTGGGTGCTGACAGACACGGAACTGGAGGGGCTAACAATGGGAAGCAGTGCTTGGTGCCCACTGGTCCTTCCCTGGGAGCAGAACAGGAGTGGCCCTCCCCAGCATTTCAGCCTGTCTGGCTCGCAATGTCTGGGCCTGCTCTTGAGAGAATCCCCACAGCCTGAGAGCCCGCCGAGCCCCAAACTTTCTGCACCACTCAGCCGGCGATTTCCTGCCGTTTCTCCTAGTTCGGTCTCCTGGCCTGTTCTGATCCACACTTCCCCTTCTGGGAGGTGGCTGTCTCCCAACGTGTCCCCTTTGCATCGCCTCTTGGAAGTGGGTGTGGCCCCCTTCAACACCTCACAATCTGTAAGTGTCTGTGCTCACAGATCCCTGGCAGGGATTCGGAGCAGGCCAGGCCATTATGCCACATTCCAGGGGAGGCACTGAGGCCCGCAGGGGGTGTCAGCTGGCTTGGGCTGCAGGGCTGGACAATTGTAGTATGGACGTGTGGGGTTAGGCTGGGTCTGGGCTCTGAACCCACAGGAAGCGGGGTCCCAGGCCTGCCATCCAGCCCAAGCTCCGCATCAACACTGCCGTTTTTAGCCGTGCAGCGGAAGCGTGTTGACCCGGGCTCTGGGGCTTGGTGATTTATTGTCGTGTAGACGTGCCCTGAGGGACTCCACGGCAGGGCCGGGAGCTGAATCCACCTCGCAGGCCATCCCCTCACTCTTTCTCGCCCAGCCTGACCGGCTTTGGTATTGGTATTGGTCACTGAGGCAGGTCTCTGCTCTGTGCTCACAACCCCAACAGCAGCTCCTTCGCTCTTGCCATTCCTGCCCCAGCTTTCGCCCTCCCTGGGACTGATGGATCAGCTGCCTCCTTCCCTGCTGAATCTTCCTTTCCAATCTCAGTGTCCTGTCTGCTGTGCTCCCTGTCTCCCACGTCCTACCTCCAGCATGCTGCGTGGTTCCCTGCCCTGCTCACTAGGGAAGTCCAGGCCCTGAGCTGGGCACCTGGCCACTTGCCATTGCTTTGGATCTGTCCATCACCTCTGTCCCGTGTGGGTGGCCAGGCCCACGTGTGATACCCGCAGCTTGTGTCCTGCCCTCTCTTCTGGTCCTTCTTGTTCTTTGTTTAATGGTGTCTGTCACTTCTGGCCCTCAGCCTCTGTGTGCTCTGGGAAATGGCTCCTCTTCCATTTCCCCCGTAGTTGGTGGGGAAGAAGGGCGGCCCCGAAGCACACTCCTACTCTTTGAAGGTCTGTGCCCTGTCATCTCTGCCTTGGGCTGAGGTCTTCTTGCCCAACTTTCACCCATCTCCTGTTGTTCACCCTGCCTGGCATGTCCGCCCACTCCTCCCAGCCTGCACAAGTGCTGCTATGTTTAAACTGAGAGCAGCCGGCCAAGTTCAGATTTGGGGGCTCTTACTTTCTTCTTACACACTGCCTCAGGCATTCATGTGCCCGGATGCGCCAAAAATCCTGTCAGTCAGGGCCCCTTGGCACCCCTCTTGCCTGGATCCTCCCAATTCTCTTGATGGGGAAGGTGGGGCTCCCCCAAGGTCAGTGGGTGCTGACAGGGTGAACTCCAGGTCTGGGGAAGAGGGAAGCAGCTGGGCCTGGATCAGTGATCAGCCATAGAGCCAGGAAGTAGACACGGCGTGGATCTAGCCTGCTGCCAGGAGCTCTCGTGGGCACTTGTGGCTGGAGTGTAAGCAGTTCTCACAGACGTGTCCCCAGTGACTCATCCCACAGGCCAGAGGTTTGCTGCTCCCCTCCCAGTGTGCCAGGCACAATCTTCCCTCTCTCTGCATACCTAGCACCCAGCGCACCTGTCTCCCTTGTCCCGGTGACACCCCAGCGTTAATGGGCCCGGTGGGGTGCAGGGGTGTGGGAGGCCCAGTGCCCCATCTGGGCTGTGATGGGGGGAAGCTGGGCCCCTCCCAGGCAGCCATCTTCTCTCTCATGAAGCACTGGCGGCTGCCCTTGATTCCCAGCCTCCCCCAGCCCTTGGCCCACGCTGTCCTTTGTGCCACTGCTGCGCACTGGGAGCGGTCAGGTTTCCTGAGCTGTTGAAAACATCCCACCTGAAACATAACAGGCTCTTCCTCTGCATGCTGCTATTGTTTGCTCGGCATTACAGCAGCAGCTGAACTGGGCAGCCAATTATGACATGTCTTCCCAAAATAGCCTCCCTCCTGTCCCTTCTGAGCGCACAGCGCGGCCGCCCCCTTAAGATGCAGCCACTCCTTTGTGGCGGCAGCGAGAGTAACGTTCTAAATATAGCCACATCCCATTCACGCTTTCCAGCGAGGAACAATGCAGCGGGTGCACGCACGCTGACACGCACCTGCCGGGAGCCGGTGCCTGCTGGCTGCGGAAAGCACACACCCACCCTCCCACGGCGGCTCCGCCACGGCGGCGGCCCCGGCTCGCTACCAGCCACCGGGCACGTTTACTTCTGAGGAAGACGCTGCCGACATGCCTCTGCACTAGGAAACCTTCGACTGGAGTCCAGCAACAGCATTGTTCTGGGCCCCTCGGAAAATCTACCTCCAACACTGGCGCCTGCACGTCCCTGCCATGGAGGGAGCAGGAATGGTGGCGGGGACCCGGCTGCGACTGGCACGCTGCCAATGCCCCCATCTGCTCAGCAGAGGGTTTGCACCTCGGTGCCAAGCGCAGACACTCCCTGGGAGTGCTTGGTATTCATCACCTCTCTGCCAGGCGTGGCGGCCAGCGGCTGGTCCCCGCTCGGTGAGCAATGCGTGCCCAGGGCAGGAGCCCCTCAGTCTGCATGTGTCTGACTCATGCAGCCCAGCAAGGGGCCTCTAGACTGCAGACAGCCTGCTGTGAGCATGGGGGCCTGGCCTGAGCCCAGGGGGCTCCAGCTGGTTCAGGTGGCGTTGATCCATGGATGCCCTCTGTGCTGTCAGCACCTGGGGCAACTGAAAGACCCACCCCTACCAGCCCCCTGGGCACATGGGCTGAGTGCTGCAGGAGTTGGCTGCAGGTAGGAAGTGCCTCCAGAGCAGCCTAGAGGATCCCCTTGGGGCAGAGTGTAGGGCAGACACCGTGACTCCCGGCCATAGAGTGCTGCCTGGTCCTCAGCTACCCTCCTTCCCGATAGCCACTGGACTGTCTGCCGGAGAGGCGTGGAGCAGCCCCATCCTCTCACCCCAAGGGCCTTGTGCAGCTCTGCGCCATTATTCCTACCCCACTAATGCTCAGCCCAGCTCCCCAAAGGGGAACCCTAATGCCCAGCCCATTTTCTCTTCCTCTTGCCCATGGTGCAAGCTCCCATGTCCTTGGTACCAGCTGAAGGGTTAATGTGGTTCCTCACACAGGCTCTCTTCCATCTTTGGCACAAGGCCAGCGAGCGTGGTATGAATCATGGCCCCCCCCTCCCCCCAATCATGCCCCCTTGGCCAGAGGCTTCTGCAGCCTTTTACTCACACAAACAAAAATAAATCTCGCTGCCGGCCTCTGAACTCTGCAAAGGCGAATTTCCCTCTGGCTCCCTGAGCGCCCTGGAGCTGCAAGAAGGGAGTTGGCACGCTCCCCACCAGCCTTGCTCTTTCACTCCCTGCGCATCCTGTGGCCTTCTCTCACCGGGCGGCCCAGGATCGGAATGGGACGTGCCGATCAGTACAGCCGCCTCTCCCAGCTGCCAGGAATCTGACGGGTATAGTCTGGGAGACCTGGGAACGCAAATGCCACACGTAAGGGGCAGGCACAGTTGGAGTGTACACGAGGTCGCAGGCAGGGCATCACCCATGTGCATGCGCACACAGGGTCTCGTGGGCACTGATTTGTGTGCTCAGAAGACACTTGCGGAAAGCAGCAGCTTGCCACTTAACCCTTCTGCTCCTGCTCCCAAGTGGGGACAGCTGTGGGCAGCTCTCTCTGCCTGGCCAAAGGTGGGGTGTTCTACGCAGCCACTTCCCAGTGAGTGTGTGGGAGCCTCTCCCTGCAGTGCCTCGGCCTGAATGTGGCTGTCATGCTGACCTTCTCCCACACAGCCAGCCATCCAGAGGAGTTAGCAGCAGCTCCACGTCCGCCTGCACTCCCTGCGGGGCCCAGCCCATGGCTCTGAATTCCCCGTTCGGCTAGTTACAGGGGGGAATGATCCCTGTGGGTAGCGTACGCTAGTATAGCTCCATCCAGACCTGGGAGGCACCAGTGTATGTGCTGGTACGACGCCCCACACCGGGCACAGAACTGAATCATCCCTGACATGCTGCGGCAGGCAGGGGAAAGGCGGTATTCTGGTGTGTGTGGCATGGGCTGGGAAAGAATTGCAGTGCGCTGTGATGGAGGGGAATGCTGCGTTCTGCATACCCTATCCCCAGGCAGAGTGCGCAGCGCTAAGGCTGGTGCTGAATAGCACTGTTGTCCATAATTCCTGCTCAGAGGCATCAGTGTGCATATTTGCCCCACACCACCCTGGGGCAGGCCACACCCTGCGGTGCATTCCTGAGGGGCCGGGGGATGTCCTGTTAGCGCTCTGTGGCTGAGCCCTTTTGAGTAAGGGGATTTTAGGCTGAGACCAGAATCGGATGGTCCTGGGGAGGGGTTGCTGTAGCCATGTCCTGCTCAGTCCGTGCTCCGGCTCTTCCAGGCTGTGCTGAAGGATCAGAGTCAGATGCGGCAGATGGAGTTGGAGATCAGACCCGTCTTCCTGGTACCGGACACCAACGGCTTCATCGACCACCTGACCAGCCTGAGGAAGCTGCTAGAGTGCCGGAGGTTCATCCTGGTGGTGCCCCTGATCGGTGAGTGCATCCTAGCAAGGTGCCACGCGGCCCTGGAGTCACTGGGGTCTTGTCCATGAGGCGCCTGAGCTAGAGAAGCCAGCTGGTAGATAACTCCTCATGAGCCGTAGAAAAGCCCACCTGAGTCCTTGGCAATGGTGTTGGGTGGGACAAGGTTCACCCGTTGGAGCCTGGGCAGCTGGGCTCTGTGGCCACTCATGCCCTTTGACAGGGCCCGTACAGACACTCTTCTGCTCCCTTTCTGCCAAGTCTGTGCCAGAGCCTGCTCCAGTTGTTGGCACCCCCAGGGGCAGTAGGTCTGTGGGAGGCAGGAGGGTGTTAAATGGGATTTCAAGGGAATTTTGAAAGGAACAGGGTGGGGGAATTGTTAAACAATCCAAGCAGACAGCTTAGCCTGGCTGAGCCGGGGCTTAGGCAGCCGGAATAGAGGGCCAGCCTGGGTCCCAGTGAGGCCCGGCCCTTCTTTTTCTCCTTATAAAGCTTGCAGTAAAACACAAGCTGGTTCCCGTTATTGGTAAACACTCACCCTGGCAGATAACTGCTGTGCTGCTGGGTGGTCCCCAGGAGGGCGGGAGGGTTTGAGTTGATGCTGGAGCTCTGCTAGTCTGACCGCTTGCTGGGTTCGAGCTATCATTCCTCTGGCCCGGGTCGTTTGACAGCTGGGTAACTGGAGCCCTCATGGAAGTAGCCCAAGCCCAGATTCCTGGAGGGACGCAGAAGCAGGACCAGAGCGAAGTGTTCCCAGGCCCCATGCCCAGAGTGCTGCCTCTGTCTCTGCCTCAGTTCCCTGCCCGTGGGTCCTGACTCCCCTTGGCTGAGCTCCGTGGTGGCAGTGCATGCTGCCAGTTTGAGGACACACACTCCAGTGGAGCAAGCTTATTGTGGTAACCGGTTTGGCACAGGGCACTTGGGAGTGGAGGGTTCTCAACCTGGTCCTTGCTGCAATGTGGCCTGGAAGGGGCATTCCTCTGCAGGGGAGGTGCCCCTGCCAGGGCTCAGGGATCCAAGGACTCTCTGTCGCCAGAAGGGTTCCATGGCTCCAGCGCTGTCACCCTGGAGATGCTGTATGCTCCTGCCCACTGTGTCCTGCCAGTTAGGGGCATCAGTGTCATCAGCACAAGGTGGTAGAGCAGGAATTACTGTCTTGGGAGCGATTTCTGCTTCTCCCCTGGCTGCCCGGCTCAGCATGGGAACGCCAGGGTGCAGCAGCAGGCGTTTGGAAGCAGAGGGAAGGAAGTTGTCACCCCAGCAGAGCGTACTGAACCCCCCTAACAGCACCTGAGAATGTTGGCATCCTCCCTGCTGCTCTCGTGGGATTGACTGAAGACCCAGCCAGGGACAGGAGAGCTGTCAGAGGAGTGAGTCCCTGCCCCACGGGATCTAGGGCTGCTTGGCTCCACCTGATGGCCTGAGCCACTAGCTTCTGGATTGTACTGCTGGCTCCGACACCACTTTGCCATTTGCACCTTGGTTCCCCCCTGTTGGAGGAGGGACAGGGCCTCCCTCGACAGGGCTGTGTCGTAACGCAGGATGAAGCAGGACATAGGTTGGTGTCTCCCATGCACACTGGGGAAAGCCCTGTGAATTCCTTATTGAAGCCAGGGCTGGCCTGGGGAAATCTGAACAGCTGGGCTGGGGGAGCTGAGCTGGCAGAGCATTCCCCTGGCTGCACAGAACCCCGCATCCCTCTCCCTGCAGTGTAGCAAGGGGTTAAGTGTGTGGCTTTCCCTTCACTTTGTTTCTCTTGTTCTTTAACCTGCTCCGTGCTCCCTGAGCCTGACCTGCCATTGAGAAGCCAGGCCTGGTGCAGGAGCACAAACAAGCCTCCCCTTTGAAGCCTGTTTAGTTTGGAAGCAGGAAAGGGATTTCAGGATGGAATACCAGCTTTTCCTGTTTGATGTTCCGTTTTTGCACCTCTCCCCCCACCCCAGCCCCAGCCAGGCATTGTATGGAAATGGCAGCAGCCCGTCTCTGGAGTCAAGGGGCAAAGCAGCTCCATGTAGCTTTCCTTTGACTCCCCAGACAACGAATGCCAGCATCACCCTGGAACAGCGACCACACAGGCTTGATCCCTGCGGAGTGGTTCCCAGCACTGGGGAGAGGCGTCTGACCCCAAATGCTCCCCGCAAGCCCCCGAGGAATGCATACTTCCCACTTGATCTCAGGGCTTTGGCTGGGAGCTTGGAAAGAATCTTCCGAAATAAAACCGTGTCTGAGACACACTGTGTGCACAGAGCCTCGCTCGTGCGTGTGCTCCCAAACTTGCTCACGCATGTGTCCAGAGAGGAATGTCACACGCGTGATGCCTGCAGTCCCTCCCAAATGTGCTGTTTGTGTTGGGTCTCTTGCTGAGAGAGGCTGGGGGCTCCTGGGACCCCTGTACCAGATCCCCTGGAGGCACTGCTAGACCTGGAAAGTCTGGCGTTCTCCTGTCCCCAGCATGGAAGGCTCTAGGATTAAAAACTCCTCAGCTGAGCAAGTGAGTGGCAGGCCAAGGCGTCAGCCGGCCCAGGACCCTGGCCTGTCCTGGGGCTCTGCACAGCAGCATGGCAGATGCAGGGCAGCCTTGAGGACCCTCTGTCCCCAGGGCTTCAGCCAGCCCTCCAGGGAGGTTGGCAATTGCAGACCTACCCAGTGTTCTGGGGCATGGCCCTGCCTGGGGCCAGAGCTAGCTGGAGGCGGTCTGGGACGCCAGGAGCTCTTCAGGCTCCAGTTCGTGCCCACACGTGTGGCGCAGTACACTTAGCCTGGGGCATGCCTTGGGCATCAGCATTAGCAGCGTCCCCACGGCTCTCTCCCTTCCCTGTTCTCTGGGCCGTGGGACAATTCGGGGAGCTGTGCCACTCAGATAGGCAAGACAGAGCCTGGGGGAGGGAAAAGCAGCTGAGGCCCAGGTGTGAAGTGTGGCCCAGGGTCACCCGCAGAGTCGGTGCCTGAGCCGTACGGCAGCTCTGTGGCTTTGCTTTGGTTGCAGTTCCCAACGGCGTCCGGCCACACCCTAACCAAACTCCTCTTCCTTTTTATTTCCGAGTGATCAACGAGCTGGACGGCCTGGCCAAGGGCCCTGAGACGGAGCACCGGGCTGGGGGCTATGGCCGCCTGCTGCAGGAGAAAGCCCGCAGATCCATTGAGTTCCTGGAGGAGCGCTTTGAAAGTCGTGACAACTGCATGAGGGCTTTGACTAGCCGAGGCAACGAGCTTGAGTCAATCTCCTTCCGCAGCGAGGACACCACCGGCCAGCAGGTACTGGGGGTCACAGCCTGCTAGGACGCTGCTAGGAGGAAGCTCGCAGCACAGGCAGCCCTGGGGGGGATCTGGTTTTGTCTGAACAGAGTGCTAGAGCTAGGCACGCTTCCTGGCTAGTGTGTGTCCCCCGTCCCACCCCCCAGCCTCGCTGCCTCTGTGCTTGGAGATGCGCTGCTGACTGTCTGAGCACTCAGGCAGCATCCCGTGGGCGCGGCATTGTCCCATCGTGGCTGATTATGTCCTTCCTTCCAGGGCAACAACGACGACCTGATTCTGTCCTGCTGTCTCCATTACTGCAATGACAAGGCCAAGCACTTCATGCCCACTAACAAAGGTACAGGCTGCTTGTAGGAGGACCAGGGATGTGGCGGAGAAAGATACGCCATGTCTGGACTGTGCAGTGCACCGAGAAAACAGGCACACAGTTTATCACACTGGTCCTTTGGGTTCCCCTCCCACGCTGGTACCCCAGGGCGTGCCAGAACCTGCAGCCTCAAAGGCCTCAAGCAGGATTGGGAGGCCGTGCGCTGGTGGTTACCAGACACAGGCTCTGCTCGGGGCAGCTGGTCTACGCTGCAGTTAGGTTAGTTTGGAAACTCCACTCTCTGGGCGATGGAATGAAACCGACCTCAGCCCTAGCGTCAGCACCCCTGGGTGCACGAGAGACTTCGTCCGTCACCCGTGCTACTGCCTCAGGGAGGGGATTTACTGCCCCTTCCATCCCCGTGCTTCGTGTCTACACAGCAGTGCTCCAGCGACACGGCTGTGGCGGGCCTGGAGTGAACCCACATCAGGTGGGGCTCTTCCATTTGCAAAGCAGTGCCCTCTCCTTGGTTTGCCCACTTGGCATCCAGCTCCGTGTACTAAGCTCAGACAAACTCAGAGCTCTTTGCAGGGGCTGCTGGGATGGGAGTTACATCAGCAGCTGCCCGAGAAATCAACGCACATTTGTCAGCACGAATTCTTAGCAGCTTAACTTGTCAGCTTCGCAGAGAAACCGTCACCAAATGTTTATGCGTATATGATGCTGAATTCTAAAATCCTGTGGATTACGGTGGATGCGGCCTGACAAGCTGACAGCCTCTGGTTTGTAACAAGGAGCTGCGTCCCCAGGCTCAGAGCAGAGGATGTTTATTGTTACACATTTCTTAGTGTCCATGCAAAACCTCCGGACTCTGCTGCCAACAGACCTTGGGGCCTGCTCATCCCAGGGGCCCCTCCTATGGGCCTGTCCTTCCCAACGCGGCACATCCCAGGGCACCCTCCTATGGACCTGTCCCTCCCCCCAGTGCAGCGTTGGGTGGCGTAGCGCTGGGCGGCTGCATGGCCTGTGCCCACGGACAGCACAGATTCATGTGGCTGTTAGCTCCCCTCATGGAGCAGTGGCTGCCCCAGCACATTTCTTCTCTGGTGTGTTGTTTCAGATGATCCCATCCGTCTGCTCAGGGAGGTGGTGCTGCTCACGGATGATCGGAACCTGCGTGTCAAGGCGCTGACCCGTAACGTGCCTGTGCGGGACATTCCCACCTTCCTGAAGTGGGCCCAGGAGGGCTGAGTGGGTGTGAAGGGGCAAGCGATGTCCCCGAGTGATGACGCAGCGTGTTGCTGGTGGGAGAATGGCTTTTGAGGCAGCCCTACACCATCACCACTGCCTCCTGACCCAGCAATGAACAATAAACGCCACGTCCGCAAATGGCCATGCTGCAAAGGAAGGTCACTGCTACGGATGGCTCCTGCAGAGGGTAGAGCTCTGCAGGTTCCCATGCTCTTTGGGAAGGCTGGGGAGGCAGAGCAGGAGGGCGCTGGGCCCTGGCAGGAGCTTTGGGCAAACCCGATCGTCAGTCTCAGCCTCTTGCTCATGTGAGCTTCCTTGCTTGGAGAGAGCTCCCTTTGGAGGTCAGCGTCCTAGGACGCATGGTCAGTGTGGGCCACAGCGCCTGGGAAATGGGAGTCAGGTTCCTGCTGGGCGCCCTGGCTTCGTCCCATGGACATGCTGCAGTTGGAGGTCAGGCTGTGCCCTATGTCAGCTGGCGCCTCTCTCTGGCCACCTTGCTCCCACCTCAGCTTCTCCTTTCTGCCCATCTCCATTCCCTACTCTTTCCATGTCCTGGGCAGCTCCAGGGTCAGTGCCCCTCCTCTGAGCCTGTTACCGCAAGGGAGCAGGGCCGGGGCTGGCTCAGAACTTCAGCCCTTCACTTCCTGCCCGTGGAGTCTGGCTGGAGATTCGTGTATATGTGGCTCCTTTCCCCCTTTTGAAGATGCTCTCATCCCCTCTCCAGAAATGGGGCAGCAGCTTCTGCTTTGAGAGCGTCAGCGGACTTTAGTGCTTGGGATCATTTGCTGCTTTCAGAAGGAAAAGCATTAAATGCCTGGGCTCCATTGTTCCTTAGTTTGTCGCTCGGTCCCCCACAACTCCTGACCCCTGCTCTCTCCCCTCCACCCCACACCCCCTCTGCCCCACACAACTCCTGACCCCTGCTCTGTCTCCTCCACCCCACACCCCCTCTGCCCCACACAACTCCTGATCCTCTGCTCTGTCCCCTCCACCCCACAGCCCCTCTCATCACCTGCTCTGCTCCCCCATCCCAGATGCACACACTGAGGTCCTGCCCCCACACTCCCTGTCTCTGGTCGTACTTACGACTTGTTCTTGGGGTTCTGACATTCCAGCAGTACTCGGGTGAGTCAGTGTCGGGCCACAGGCCAGCCACGCTTTGGGCTGTTCTCTGGGGAGTGTTTCACAGGCAGGTGGTGCTGGCCCAGGGGCCCAAGAAGGGGAACAATTCTGGTGGCCAGAGGGTGGCAGGAGGAGGTTGGGAGGGGCAGTTAGCAAGGCCCTGACACCAGATTGGAGGTGACCCCAGTGCCCTTCTGCTGCCTCTCTGAGGCCTGTGAGGCAGCGTGTCCCCCCACGTGCAGGGTTCCCATGGCACCTAGTGGGGGGCAGGCTCAGCACACGTATCTGAGGGAGGCACACGGCTGTGGTCGGACTGTCACCGCTCCTCAAGAAATTCGGGATGTTGCGGTATTCCTGAGCCAGCCCCAGATGGCCAGATGGCGCTCCTGGGCAGGGGGGTGGATCGGAGGGAGCAGGACTGAAGTTAGCTCTTGGTTCTGCCTTCCCAGGTATGGGGTGCTGGCTGGCCAGCTTCGGGGGACAGGCTGCAAGCTCTGGAGTCGCTCACCTGCCTTTGTTCCCCACAGATGCGCCACCCTTGGCATGAGAAGCAGTGTTAGGGACTGGGCGGGGGCTAGTGCTGAGCCCCTAGGCCTGTTTGCTCCCAGCCAGTATTAGCAGAGTAAGGGCCTCAGCTCCCCGCAGAGCCTGCCCTGCTGTCAATTGCTCGAGGGCGGGTGAGGGGGACCCACTGGACAGAGCTTGGGGCTCCTGAGCTGCTCTGCAAAGCCAAGGTGCTGAGGATGCTCCTCTACCGACTCCAGCTGCCAAGCAGGCCGGAGCGTGCCCGCCAGGAACAGACTGGGTGTGCTGTGTGTGGGACGAGCTGACTGCTGTTAGCAGCATTTGTCCATTTCTTCCCTCCAAAGCCTGCTGCGTTTGCAATAATTGTTCTAAGGACCCGACTGAACTCCGCCCTTGACACCCCGTCGGCAGAGAGCTGGCCCAGCCGGCACCACAGAGAAGCCCAGCGACCAGGACAGCCACCCAGTGCGCTCTACGGATGGGAACGTTACGGCCACCGTCTCCTGTGGACTCCACAACTCGAGCCGCTGCTGCTCAGCAAAGACCAGTGATCACTCACCGGGGTCCGACTGCATGCTGCAGGAGCCAGCAAGGTCACGTGAGAGCCTGAGACAGCTACCTGCTGGTGACAGTCCAGAGACTCCAGCTGACCCTGGGATCTGGCCTTGGCTCCAGCCCGAGACACTTGTCCTCCCATTCACCCGGTCCCGAGGGTTGGGCAGGGACTGGGCCGCGCCGTTGCTCCAGGGAGTTGTCCAGGCTTTGTTCAGATGTTTTATTAATAATTGTTTCCTAGCAAATATGTCTCTGGCCCTGTCTGTCTGTTCCCTTGGCCTGGGCAGAGGGGGAGACAAATCGGGGCTCCCGGGCCTGCAGCGGCCACAGCCCTGGGAAACGCACAGGACTTTGGGGGCAGAAAGGAGCCAGGGGCAAAGCTTCCCCTAGGCAATGCTGCCTTTCCGGGAACCCAGGCAATTTGCTTCTGACTTCAGTGGGACCAGGACGCAACCACTCTGTGCAGCCAGTTCCCTCCTGCCCAACCCAGGCCAGAGCAGCCTCCCGCTTCCTGCCCCCAGGCCCCCAGCAGAGGTGAACTGCCCATACCCCCCTTCTCACTGTTGGTGCCCCAGCCCAGCGCTGGAATACAGTAGAAACCCCCCAGACCTGGCCAGCAGCATCTCTGCCGCAACGGCCCCTCGGCTGGTGTCCCCAGGCTCTGCCTAGAGTCCGGGTGTAACTGCGTTACCCCTGCTTCTCCCCACCAGCCATCTCCTGCCCTTCCCGGGCTCAGCCAGCACCACTCCCGCTCCCACAGGCCACCAGAGCGAGCCCTGGCCTGAAAGAAGGAGCCAGGCTCAGGGTTAATGTCACTTTATTGCTCTTTGGTTGAAGTACAGGAAGGGGAGGGATGAAAGGCCATGTACAAATCAACCCCTATACAAATGGGGCCAGGCCTCTGACCATCATCGCAGACGTTCTGGCCCTGCTGGCTGGAACAGGCGCAGAGCGGCGTCTCTGGCGCCGCTCCAGGATCCCTGGCCCTAGCTAAGCCCTTTAGCTGCTTGGGGAGCCCATGTGGTGCCCAAGGTCCTAGGGCAGCTGGAGGGGGGGCCAGGCTCAAAGCCCCAAGCCCCTGCTGTCCAGGGCACCTGACACAGGGTATGGGGCATTTGCAGCCCAAGCCCGCTCAGGTCGTGGCTGAAGGAGCAGCCCGGTGGGCTGAAGGCACTGCTGGTTTGCGGCTGGGCACAGTCGCCCTGGGGCTTCATGTGCAAAGGAGAAAAGCCAAGGAAGGGAAAAGGGCTTCACATTATCACCCAAGGCCGAGGGGCAGGCTGGCACACAGCCCTGGGTCGCCCCAGCTGATGTGGGGGGACATCTGCCCACTCAGTGCAGGCCTGACCAGGGTAGAGGTCCGTGCAGTGCTATCAGCTGGGGCAGCTGGCGCCTGCCTGCACCCCCTCCACCTCTGCCACAGAGCAGTCCCCAGCCCGCTCACCCCAATCGGCCTGAGAATGGTCGGGGCCCAGGGAGCGCCTCCGTGGTTTGTCACAAGTTCCTGGGCCAGGGAGCTCCAGGGAGCAGAGGAAACGGGACCTCAGCCCCGACCTGCTGGGGGGGGGGGCAACTTCCAGGGACCCAGCCCCTTGGTGCAAGGGGGGGAGCAGCACACCTGGTTTCCCCGCCCCACCTGTGCACCAGCCACGAGAGGGCTGCTGAGGCAGCCCTCCTGTTACAGCCCAGCCCCCGGAAAGCCCGTCTGCTCCAGCCTGGCTTTGGGAGGAAAGAGGAATTGCTTTACTGACTCACCAAATGCAGGGGCCCTGGGCGATGGGCCGGGCACAAATCAGCCCTGGCACAAGTGGAGCACTGACTCCCATGGCCTCATGCTTCTGCCCCTGCCCCCCCGGCAATAACCCTCTCAGGGAAACAGTGGCGTTCCCCCCCCCCCGCCGCCCCGAACATTGTAGGTGCCACATTGAGCACCAAGCAAAGAACTGCTGCAGGGCGGAGGTGGGGGCAGGATGTGTCCCAGGGGCTCAGTCTGGGGACAGCTGTGCCCTGATCCCTGCTCTCTCCCACCAGTTGCTGGGATGGGCAGGGGGGTGTCACTATCTGGGCCCAGCTTCCTGGGGAATTCTCTGAAGTGCCTGAGCCAGGCGGGACACCAGGGGTTATCCCTGAGAATGGCCAGGAGAGGCTGCTTCGGTTTCTGCTTGGCTTGGCGGGGACAGGGCTGGGGTGCAGCAAGCCAGCCCCTTTGGTAGGCACTGTGGGGTGGGAGGCCTCAGGCACTGGGGAGCAATTTGGGCTCCCACCCCATGCCAGTCACAGCTGGGAGAGACACCAGCCCTCGGCTCTGGGCAGGGTTCCCTTGGCCAGGGTGCCGTGGCCGCAGGGGATCAGGCCTTTGTTCTCCTGTTACACCCAGGAGGTAGCTGGCCACTGCACAATGCTGTGCCCACAGGCCAGTCCCTCCTGAGTGCTGCCTGCAGGTCCTCCATGCCCACACAAGGATGGCAGTGCCCAGCTGCTGGGACAAGGCTGCCCTGCCCCGCTGGGCTCGCGTGCTCTGCACCCGGCACTCGTAGTCACCCTGGGCAGGAGGGGCAGCCTGTGCCAAATGGGCCACGCGAGGGATCCGCGTGCTTTTGCAGCAAGCTGGGCTGAGCTCAGGGCCTGGGAGGAGCTGTAGATGCTGGTTTTTGACTTGAGGCACAAAGTGGAGCTGCATTGTCTCAGCAGCAGAAGCCTGTGTCCTTCACAGGGCCCCTGGGTCCTGCTGGCTCAGCCCCAAGGGGAAGCTGGGCTCCAAGGGAGGCAGAGCACAGGGGCAGGAGGCAGAGCTGGATTCTTCTGCCCCTTGTGGGCCCGTCTGCAGCAGGTAAGCTGTGCAGATGCTGCGCTGACCCTCCTTGTGGCCTGGGAAGGGGGTGACTGGCTCCTGAGGTAGGAGACAGGTTCACATTTTCCTCAGTGGCAAAGTCCTTGTGCTGCGAGGCACCAGCCCCTGCTGGACGGATGGCCGCGGTGCCAGCGTATGGAGTCCCTCCGGGAGCAGCTAGTACAGAAGCAAGGGGACGGTTCCCAAGAAATGGGGGTGATCACAGCCCGAGCAGACCCCCCCCATCACCACACTTGAAGCAACCCCACAGCCCAGCTGCAAATACGCTCATGGCCCAGCAGCCTGCTCCAGCCAGCACCATTCTCAGGAGACCCGTGTCCTCCCACTGCATATCAGCTGCGGTGGTGGCTCTCCCGTGGACGGGGCAGGTCCCTGCACATTTCCAGGGAGGAAAGTTCCCATGTCCCGATTGCTGCCCAGAGTCCACAGGGGAGGGTGTGGGGGCCCTGGAAGGCCCCTGGCCGCGTGACCTCTTTGGCTCTAGCTGAAGTGGGCAGCCCTGGGGGGCAGAGCTGCCCCGTTAGGTGGGCGAATAGCACTCTATGCTCCGGCCGCCCTCACCGTGCAGCAGCTGGGCCGGCCCCAGCACCTCGGCCGCCTTCTCCTGGCTCAGCCCCAGGTGCTCGGCCGTGAAGCGGGCCAGCGGATAGAGGCTCTCCATGGCCTTGGGGTCGCTGAGGAAGTGCGAGGTGTGGGAGAACAGCTCGGCCGCCTTCTCCTGCTTGAGGCCCAGCTGGTCGGCCGTGAGGCGCGCCATGGCGTAGACGCTGTCGGGGAAGTCCAGCTTGGCCTTGCCGTCAGGCCCGGCCGTGTGCATCTTCATGTGGCTGATGAGGTTGCGCTGCTGGGCGAACTTGCCCCCGCACACCTGGCACTCGTAGGGCTTCTCGCCCGAGTGGATGCGCATGTGCTCCGTGAGCCGGTACTGCCGCGTGAAGCGCATGCCGCAGGCGTCGCAGGCGAAGGGTTTGAGGCCCAGGTGGCTGCGCATGTGGCGCGTCATGGTGCCACGCTGCGTGAACTTCTTGCCACAGATGGTGCAGGGGTACGGCCGCGTCAGCCAGTGCGTCTTCTCGTGCTGGCGCAGCGTGGCCGGGTCCTTGTAGGCCTTGTCGCAGGAGGAGCAGCGGTAGGGCCGGATGATGTCGCCCAGGCTCTGGCCACCCTTGTCCAGGAAGGGCACAGCCTGCTCCGAGGCCGCCTTGTGGTACAGCTCCTCCTCCGTGTGGGCCTCCACGTGGGCATTGAGCTGCTCGGAGCTGGGGAAGCCTTTGCCGCAGGGGATGCACACGTACAGGTTGTCCCCCAGGCTCTCGGGTTCGTAGCCTAGGTGGTTGCAGTAGGGGCCCAGGTTGCTCCCGGGGGATGGGCCCTCGCTGCTGCCCGTGTCCTCACTGGTGCTGTTTTCGTTCTCCAGCTCGTTGCTCTCCAGGCTGGGGTAGCGGGACTGGGGAGGCATGGGGGGCGACTCGGCCTTCTCCTCCCGCTCAGACTCCTTCTCCACCTCGCACTCGTCCAGGTAGCTGCTCAGGGGCTCGTGCTTCATCCAGCGGTACAGGAAGTCCCGGCCTTCGGCCCGCACAGGGCCCTCGGCACAGGGCGGACTGGCACGGAAGCGGTCTGTGTGGTGGATCACCGGCTCGCCCGCCGGCAAGGGGTCTTTGTAGCTGGAGGTGTGGTTGGCCAGCAAGGAGGCGCTGAGCGGGGGGCTGTCATGCCTGGGGGGCAGCGAACCCTCCCTGCCATCCCCCGGGTGGAGTCTGTCTGTGGGCAGCAGCTGGGGGGACGGGCCGTTGGGGCTCTTCTTGGAGAGGTCCAGGCCGCAGGGCGGGGAGCAGCGCCTCTCGGGCGGGCACAGCCCAGGCTGGTGCAGCGGGTTGCCCTGGGAGGAGGAGGCGTAGAGCTCCCCCCGCTGCGTGTTGAGCGGGGTGACCGGCTCCCCGGGCGACATGTCCACAGGCTGGGGGGGGCCGGAGTAGCAGGCCTGGATGACAGGGGTGGTGGCCCGCAGCCCCCTGCCCAGCTTGCCGTAGGGCGCGTAGCCCCCCCGCATGTGGCAATACTTCCCTGCCCGCTTCAGCTTCTTCTTGCACAGGGTCACCAGGCCGGGGATCTGCAGGTAGCTGGCGGCGGCCAGCACGGCCCCCAAGCTCTGCTCGCCCGGCTCGCAGTCGCCCAGGCGGCCGGTGTAGATGAAGTCGAGCACCAGGCGGAAGATGCCGGGGCTCACCATCTCGTGGTCCAGGTTGAGCAGATTGTCGTGCACCACCAGCGACTTGAGGTAGACGCTGCTGGCGGCCAGCACGTTCTTGTGGGCCCGGAACAGCGCGTTCTGCACCACGATGATCACGTCGCACAGGAAGCCCTTGGTGCGCTGCGTGTTGAGCTGCAGCAGGAGCTGCCTCGAGTGGCCCGGCGCCTCCATGGCCTCCAGCATCGCGCTGCGCCCGCCACCTGCAAGAGACGCTCGGTTCAGGGGCGTCCGGCTGGCGGCCGCGGCCCGCGCCAGCGCAGCCTAATTTAGGCAAAACATCCCGGCCCGCGGCCCTGCGCAAGGGCTGTGGAATGTGCTCCCGGCCCTGCCCGCACCGCCCCGCCGCAGGGGCCCGCGATCCAGGCCGGCCGGGGGAACCGCTTCGACGGGGCGGCGGGCCGGCTACCTGGGGCGGCGGCGGCGAGCGCTGGAGCGGGGGCTGCGCGCCGGAGCCTCGTCCCGCACTGAGGGCGGCGCGGCTGGTGCCAGCCTTATATCGGGGCTTCTCCCCGGCGGGGGGGCGCAGCCCGCGGGGGTGCGGAGGTGACATCACTCCCCCGCCAGCCCGGCCCCCACCTGAGCGAGGGGAGGGCCCGGGCCACCTGCCGCCCCCGGCCAGGCCGCCCCGAGGGGAGGGGAGGGGAAAGCCCCGCTCTACCGCTGACCCCGACCCAGGGAGCGGAGCCGGGCTCCAGTGCGAGCCCCTCGCCCCCCGGCCCCGCTTTCTCCCGCCTTCCCGGGGCCTAGATCACCCGGCGGCGGCGCTTTTGGCACCACGAGGCGGGAGATGGAGCCGGGCCCGGTCCCCGACCCGCCCCAGCCTGGGGACAGCGCTAGCTCCAGGGGGACCCGGGCTAGGGAAGGCGCGCCCGGCCGGATCGGGCCGTCCGGAGCCGGGGAGAGCGGGCGGCTCGGCGCAGGGGAAGGAGCTGGGGCAGTGCGGGCCGGCCCAGGCCGGGGAGCCAAACGTCGCCGTTTTACCTCCCTGCCGAAGGGGGGACCGGGCTGGAGTGGGGACGGAGCTCGGCCAGGCTCGGGTCCTTCCTGCAGCCCCGGACCGGCTCCTCTTCTCGGAGGCTGGGATCCCCCAGTCCCGCGCGCCCCTCCCGGCTCCGCGCTCACGGACACGCGGGGGCAGGCGGGCTGTGGCCGAGCCCTGGACTCTGGCTGCCGCGCCGAGCACGGACCGACCGTCCCCGTCTGGTCTCCGGGCCAGCCTGGCCGCCCCGCCTGCCTGGCTCCATACAGCTCCGTCCCGCGCTGCCCCCGCGCCCCTTCCGCGATCCCGTTCTTCCTGCGGGGCAGGGCAGGCGCCCGTGGCGGGGACGCCTGGCGCTGGGTCCGGCGCTGCTCCGGCAGAGTTACCTGGGGGCCCCCTCGCCTCCGCCAGCCCGTCCAGCTCCCTGCGCACTCTCATGGCCCCTGAGCCGCAGCCTCAGCCCCCGGGGCCCCGCCGCGCGTCCCCCGCCGCCAGCCGGCGCCTCCGGCCCATGCCAGCCCCGCGGGCTCCTCCGCGCTCACTGCGCTCTGCGCGCCAGGCCGGCGGGCGCAGCGCAGCGCAGCGCAGCATGTGCCGCGGAGCGCCGCAGAGGTAAAGGCCGGGCTGCGAACCCGGCTGACCCCGCTCTGAACTCCGCTCCGCGCCAGGCGCTGTTAAAGGGACAGCGGCGGTTCCTCCTCCCCTCCCGGGCGGGGCAGGGCGGGTCCCCGAGGGCCGGGCGCGGAGAAGGTTCCCGGCTGCGGTGGAGGAGCCGTGCCGTCGGGGAGGTGAGCGCGGCGGCGCCACGAGCCAAGCGCGGCCCGATGCGGAGTCCCCGGCCGCCCCTTCGCCTCCGCGGGGATGGCCCCGGCGATCGCGGAGCGCGGGTGAGTTTGTGCGGGCGGGGAGCGGCGGGTCCCCTCGGTTCTTGTGCCCGGGCCGGGGAGGAGCGGGGACAACGCGGGGCCGGCTGTGCGGGGAGCGGGGTCGGGGCCAGGGCAGGTCCCGGAGCCCGGCCTCAGCGCCCCATGGGGCTCCTACCTGGGCCAGGTGGGGCGGCTCTGCCCGAGCCGGGGATCGCGGCTCCCGGGGCGCAGCGCAGGTTGGCGGCGGCTGCCATCTAGCGTCGCCGGCGCTCAGCTTCTGCGGGGCCCGGCCGGGCCCGGGGAAGGTGACCGGGAGGGCAGGGCTCGCCTGGCCGGCCGGGGGTTCCCCGGGGGGCTGGAGACCGAGAGCCGGAGCCGGCCCCTTCCTGGGCTCTGGGGCCTCTCGCGGAGCCAGGAGACTGGAAGCCGCTGCTGCCCGACGGACAGTGGAGCTGCCGGGGCCGAGCCGGGCCGCGCGGGGGCGAAAAGGAAAGTTGCTGGGTTTGGGGGGGTCGCCCCTAGACTCACACGGGCCGATCCGATCGGACTTAGAAATGCTTCGCCCGAGTGAACCAGCGAACGCCCCCAGCCCAGGCCCGGCCACCCAGATGGGGCAAAAACGGATCCAGCCCGCCTCCGACCCCTGTGGCTGCTCCCACCAACCATCTTCCCCACCCGGCCCCCATCCTATTCCCCCCACCCATCTTCCCCAACCCGTGTCCACAGCCAGGCTGTCCCCCCCGGCAGGCTGTGCAGAGCTTGGCTGGCAGGGAGCACCCAGGGGACTCGGCCTGCTGTGCTGCGTCCCATGTGGACCTGAGGTGCCCACACGCTATAGTCAGTCACCACCACGACGAAGGGCTTCACCCTGTCCAGCTGCCCAGGCTGGCTGGTGGCCCCCAGCTGGTGACCAGCTCAGCTGGTGCCGGGACTCCCAGAGGGCTCTGGCCAGTGCCTGCGTGTCCTCCCAAGGCATTATGGGCCAGCTGCCCAGATTTTCCCAGCATGCAGTGGCAGATGTGTCTAGGCGGCATGGCACTCATGGGGTGACACACAGTAATGTGGTGAAACAAGAACTGAGAAGGTCCAGACGGAGCCGTGTCTGTCTAGTTCAGCAACTCAGACAAGGAGTCCTGGGGCACTTCTAAAGACTAACACCTTTATTTATTGCCTGAGCTTTGGTGAGAAAATCCCACTTCGTCAGTGCTGCTTGGCCTGGGTTGGCTGAGTGTGTCATAGAATAATAGGGCTGGAAGGGACCTCACGGGGTCATCTAGTCCAACCCCTGCGAAAAGCAGGACCACTCCCCCTAAATCACCCCAGCCAGGGTTTATCTAACCAGGCCTTAAATATCTCCAAAGATGGAGATTCTACCACCTCCCTAGGTAACCCATTCCAATGCTTCACCACCCTCCTAGTGAGAAAGTTTTCCTAATATCCAACCTCCACCTCCCCACCTGCAACTTGAAACCATTGCTCCTTGTTCTGTCCTCTGTTACCCTCGAGAACAGCCTAGCTCCCTCCTCTTTGGAGCACCCCTTCAAGTAGTTGAAGGTTGCTATCAAATCTCCCCTCGGTCTTCTCTTCTGTAGACTAAATAAGCCTAGTTCCTTCAGTCTCTCCTCATAAGCCATGTGCCCCAGCCCCCTAATCATTTTCGTTGCCCTCTGCTGGACTCTTTCTAATTTGTCCACATCCTTTCTGTAGTGGGGAGCCCAAAACTGGACACAGTATTCCAGATGCGGCCTGACCAGTGTCGAATAGAGGGGAATTATCACATCCCTCGATCTGCTGGCAACACTCCTGCAGATGCAGCCTAATATGCCATTGGCCTTTTTTGCAACAAGGGCACACTGATGGCTCATATTCACCTTCCCATCCACCATAACCCCCAGGTCCTTTTCTACAGCGCTGCTACTTAGCCGATCGGTCCCCAGCCTGTAGCAGTGCATGGGATTTTTCCATCCTAAGTGCAGGACTTTGCACTTGTCCTTGATGAACCTCATGAGATTTCTTTTGGCCCAAGGCTCCAATTTGTCTAGGTCTCCCTGAATCCTGTCTCTGCACTCCAGAGTATCTACCATTCCCCCCAGCTTGGTGTCATCCGCAAACTTACTAAGCACGCAGTCTTTTCCATCATCAAGATCATTAATGAAGATGTTGAATAGAACCGGCCCCAGGACCGACCCCTGGGGCACTCCACTCGTTACCGGTTGCCAGCTAGACATCGCACCATTGATCCCTGCCCACTGAGCCTGGGTCTGACAAAGTAGGATTTCCTCCCACGAAAGCTCATGCAATAAATAAATGTGTTAGTCTTTAAAAGTGCCCCAGGACTCCTTGTTTGTGTGGCTGCCCTAGACAGACATGGCTCCCCTGGGACCTTGATTATAGACAGAGACAAAAGGTCTGGGGTTGTATGAGAGCCAAGAAAAGGGCCAAGCTATTCTCCATTTCAGAGGCAGCACGCTGCCAGAGGTGCTGGCTCAGGAGCCCTGGGTCCTAGCTGGGTGGGCTGGTTTTTATTTTTCTGGAACCACCTTTCAAATACACTTGCTTTGCTTTTATCTTTCTCTGGAGCTTTGTGAACTAAAGGCCACTTTGGTTTACTGGAGATGTGAGAGAGTTTTGGGCTCTGGAGAACATTGACCTGCGGGGAGGCCAGTTACTGGGGTGCACACTGGCGAATGGACAGAGCACTCGAGTGTAACAAGCCAGCCTGGCCTGGGAAAGAGCAGGACTTGCATTGTGGCAGCTGTGGCTGCACTTCCCCTGTGGACACAGACACGAGCAAAGATTGCCATGGGCAAACCATGAAGAGTACCACTCACAGATTAGGCTGCTTTCATGGTTGCCAAGGTGTGAATGGACAGCTGGCCACCCAGTCTGAGCCAGCGCAGGCCACTGAACATGCCCAGATCACCCCCAGGGCAGCGCTGTTAGAAAAACTTCCAATCTTGTTTCAAAAATGGCCAGTGCCGGAGGATCCAGCAGACCCTCAGGAAATTGTTCCAATGGTTAATTGCCCTCATTGTTTTCCTGATTTCCAATCTGCAGTTGTCTAGCTTTGACTTCCAGTCACCAGATCCTGTTAGAACTTTCTCTCTAGGGTTCAGAACCCGTCATCAAATCTTTGTTCCCCACAGGGGTGCTCACGGAGTGTGGCCCAACTCGCCCACAACCTTCTCTTGTTAAAGTCAATAGGTGGAACTCCTTCAGTCTGCTGCTCTCGAGCAGGTTTTCTGATCTTGTAATGGTTCGTGTGGCTCTTCTCTGAACCCCTCCAGTTTGTCAACACCCATCCTGCAGTGCAGACACCCGACCTGGACACAGCATTTCACCCCTGCCAAATACAGAAGGAAAATAACCTCTCTGCTCCTATGCCAGGGTCCCCTGTTTCCTCATGCCAGGATCACACTAGCTCTTTTGGCCACCCCGTGGGCAGCTGTTTACTCACTATGACCTTACATCTTCTTGGGAGTCACTGCTCCCCAGGATATAGCCCCCCGTTCCAGGATGTGTCCATTTATGACCAGTCATATTAAAATGTGCATTGTTTGCTGACAGCCCGTTTACCAAATGATCCAGATTGCTCTGTCCTTTTCGTTATTTCCCACTCTATCGAGTTTTGTGTCATCCGCAAACTTGATCAATGATTAGTTTGTTTTCTTCCAGGTCAGTGATAAAAATGTTCAACAGTGTGAGTCCAGGAGCCAATTACCAGGAGACCCCCGTGGAAACACCTGTTCAGTGATGAAGCCCCATTTCCAGTTAAGTTTTAAGACCTACCAGTCAGCCAGGTTTTAACCCATTTAAAGTGCCTGATGTTAATTTTATATCTTTCTATTTATGTGGTACCAAGTCAAATGCCTTGTTAATACCTAAATATAAAATTCTGTTACCTGTATCAGCCAAATATGTAATCTCATTTAAATACATATATCTGTGAAGGTAGGTTTCCATAAGCCCATGTTGAATGGACTTAATGACATTACCCTCTTTAATTCTTTAGGAACTCTGCCCCATCAGAGCCATTCCATTATCTTGACTGGTATTGATATAAGAGTGACAGATCTATAATTAGCTGAGTAATCTAATTTCCCTTTTTAAATATTGACCCAACATCAGCTTCCTGGAACTTCTGCAGTGTGTCCAAACTTATTGAAAATCAGCAGTCCATCCAGGTCCTGAGACAGCTCTTTTAAAACTCCTAGATGCAAGTTAAAGGAATCTCCTTTTTCTAAAAAATGTCTAATTTTAGTAGCTGCTGGTTAGCAACCACCAAGGATTACATTCTAAGGAGATCATTTCCACCCCTTCCATAACACCTCTCACTTTGTATTGATAATTGCTTTACAGGACTGGAAGGGACTTCAAGAGGTCTTCTAGTCCAGTCCCTGGCACTCAAGGCAGCATAAATATTAACTAGACCATCCCTGACAGATATTTCTCTACCCTGCTCGTAAAAACCTCCAGTAATTAGATTCCATCATCTCCCTGGGCAATTTATTCTAGTACTTAACTACTCTAACAGCTAGGAGGTGTTTCCTAATGCCTTCTTTGTAACAATCTTTTATGTACTTGAAAACTGTTACCATGTCCCCGCCTCAGTCTTCTCTTCTCCAAACTAAACAAACCCAGTTCCTTCCATCTTCCCTCATCACTGAATCTATTCTTGACTTCCTCCAGTTGTCTACTTCTTTGTGTCCAGTCCTGGACCCCAGGACTGGACACAATACTCCTGTTGAGGTCTGATTAGTACTGAGTAGAGCGGAGAATTTCTTCTCTTTTTTTGCTTATAACATGCCTACTAATAAATCCCAGAGCGGCGTTTCCTTTTCTTGCCCCAGTGTTACACTGTTGACTCATATTTAGCTTCTGATCCACTGTGACCCAAGATCCCTTTCCGCAGTTCTCCTTCCCAGGCAGTCATTGTCCATTTTGTGTGTGCAGTGGATTGTTCCTTCCTAAGTGGAGTACTTGGCACTTGTCCTCATTGAATTTCACCCTACTTACTTCACACCATTTCTTCAGTTTGCCCAGATCACTTTGAATATTTATCCTACCCTCCCAAGCTCTTGCGACCACTCCCAGCTTGGTATCGTCTGCAAATTGTATAAGTGCCTTCTCTATGCCATTATCGAAATAATTGAAGACGATATTGAACAAAACTGGACTCAGAACTGATCCGTGTGGGCCCCTAGTCAATGTCTCTTTCCAGCTTGACTGTGAAGTACTGGTCACTACTGTCTGGGAGCAGTTTCCAACTTAGAGTAGCTCCATCTAAATTGTATTCTCCTTGTTTGTTTATGAGATTACGGGAGACTATCGAAGGCAAGATATGCCACATCTACTGCTTTTGCCATCCACAAAGCTCTTGCCTGTCAGAGAAAACAGTCAGGTTTGTTTGACACGATTTATGCTGACTATTACTTCTCACTTTATCTTCTAGGAGTTTGCAAGTCGATTTGCTGCTCTATGTTTTGGCGCTGACGTTTGATTGCTTTGAGCGGGATGGTTTGAACTCTTACTGGGACACACTAAACTTTTGGTTAAATGGAGGTTTAAATACTTGGGTGAACGCAAGAGGAAACTTGGGAGGGCTGTCAGCTGCTTTACCAAGGCAGGGCAGTCCATCAGGAGCTATGGCAGAGCTCTCCTCTGGGTTTGCCGTGTACTAATCAGCCTCGAGCCCCTCATCAAGGGGCTGAGAGCAAATCTCCTCTGGTAGCTGCTGGGCCATTCCTGGCTGGAGACAAGGTTCTGTGAGTTCGAGATGTGGGCTGGCTTAAACACTTCCAACTGTGACCCACCCAGCGTAGCTGTGCAACCGCATCCTCCTGCCTCTGCCAGCCAAATGTGTTCACGCTGTAATTAAAGCCCTTCGAGGGGGAGGGGAGCTTGACTGGCACACTCTGGATTCTGACACCCGGTTCTGCAGAGGAAGAGGACATTAAAAAGAAGCGAGCAGCAATTGCTTGGAGCTTGAGAAAGCAATTAGGGAAAACCTCAGCCAGATTCTTCCAAATGAAGCTGATTGTGGAGAGAAGGAATCCCCTATAATTAACCCTGCAGCTTCCCAGCAGGCCAGCCCATTCCATGTGCCATGAAGCAAGAGCGTAGTTTCGTGATCAAAATATGTCTGCAGTGGCTTCTTTGAACACTTCTCAGCTCCAGCACTTTGCAAGCTGAATTCATTTCCGTTTGGCGAAGGCCGAAAGCCTCAGTATGGTGCTCCAATAGAGTCTCCTGAAAGCTTTTCTGTGGAATAGTGGTCTGGATCTCTTCTGGAGCCTGGAGGAAAAGGACTCTGCATCCTCCCCAGTCTTGTGACAGACAATTAGCACCACCTGCTGGTCCTATCGCACCAACGCAGCAAGCTGGGTGTGGGACACTTCCTGGGAGTAGGACGCGGCCAGCTGGTGTCAGGGCTTCTCTCCGGCTGCTGCTGCCCTGGCAGAGTTCTTTGGATCCCAGGCTGTGGGCCTGAGTGCTGCATCCATGGGATGGCCCGCTCTGCCTTGATCTGTTTATTAACAATGATGGCCAGTGGGAGGAGCTTTTCTGCTGTGGGCTGGGTGTAGCTGCCAACATTTTTCACAGGTTCAGAGATTTGAAGCCAGACAGACCAACGATGATCAGCTTATCTGAGCACCACAAGCCGGTGCCCGCCACCCAGCAGTTCCTGCGCGACTAGCTTCCAGCTTTCAGAAAGCGACCCCGACCTAGCTGGATAGACTCCGCCGCCCTGGTTCCGTGCGTCCCATCACTGCCAGTTCGCAGGGGTCGGCTTTGTGGCTCCAGCCATTACGTCTTACGCTGCCTGAGCGGGATGGAAAGAGCACGCTAGCCTCTGCTGCTGCTCTGGGTGAAAATCCCGACCAAAGCTGCGGAGGAGGGAGCCGTGAAATAAGAAAACGGATGCTCATTAGAGCGCCGCCGACGGGAACGGCCACTCATATGCACACGTGTGTTCTCACCTGCCTGCTCTGTCCCCTCTGCTCACACGTACTGTGTGCACATGCCTGCCCCTAGCCCCCCCCCCCCAGGCCTTGGCTGGGAAGACAGCTCTGCTGGCGTCCTGCTCGCCCTGGCTTGTCTTTGGGGGTTTTGGGGTGAACCACATGCTGTGGGCCTGTTTACGTTTGGGTTTTACTCTGCCCTCTAATCAGCTCCTGAGCGTGTCCCAAGCATGGCGTGCAGCTGCAAAGAGCGGGCCAGGCTGGCCGCCTGCCCACCCTGCTCCCTCTTTAATTGGAGGGTGGGAGTCGGGCACTCGGAGCGCCAGGCGTCAAGGTTGCTCAAGTGAGCAGCTGGAGGGGGGCAGAGGTGCCAGTCTGGGCCCTGAGGGAGCCAGCTGCCGGGAAGCACACAGCCTCCTCCCTCCCAAGGACACAGGCACAGCTTGACTGGCATGCGTGGGGAATGGCTGCTCCGGAAGCTGAGCCCACGGGCTGGAGGCATGAAGCCCTGTGCGTCCTTTGGACCACGTCAGGCATAGGATGTGCCCTGGGGCGAACGCGGCAAGGACGAGAACCTCCCTATGGCCAGGTGCAGAGTCGCGTGTGCATACGGAAAAGCCGGTGCCGCCCAGCACTGTCACTCTTACACGTATTTAGGCTTGGCTGGGCGCTGGCTCCTCCTCTCTTTAGCCGCACAAGGGCCCGTGGCCAGCTACGTGCTGGTTCAGTCAGGAGCACTGTTGTCCGGTCTTTGGGAGCAAGACTGACTCTGGAGAAGAGTCCCTCAGTTCTGAGTTCATGTCCCTCAGGTCTCCTGTGCGGGCCAGGCACTCGGCATGGATCAACCCGAGCCCCCTTCCCTAATGGCCTGTGCCCATTCCTGTCTCCTTAGCCTGGCCTTGGGTTAGCATCCGGCATCCTGCTCAAGGTGAGAGGTGCACCCCTGAATGCAGTGTCTGGCCTGCCTTCCTGCCTACCTGGATCCAGAGAGCCGGAAGAGCGTGACCTGCCCACTACAGAGACTCGGGCTAAGCCCAGCTCCATGGGCGCTAATTTCCCTCTTTATTCCTGTTCAGTTAATGGCTGGAAATGTTTCGGATTCTGGCAACAGGCTCTGGCTGTGGCTGTGAGCAACGACTCCCTCGGGCTCCACTGGGTAATTTATAGGTTGCCTTCCATAAATCAGCCCAGGAGAGGCCTAGGAGACACCCACCGCTCAGGTCCCTGGTGAGTAATGCAGCAGCTTCCCTGATCTGGGCTCAGCCTCCTGTGGAGGTCGGGGCGGGGGGGGGGGGGGACCCCAGGGGGCAAACAGGCAGGGGGGGGGAGGAGAAGTGAATCAACTCTGTGCTCCTCCCTCCTGTTTCTCAGGTGTCAATGGAGGGGAGACAGCGCCAGGTAAGGACTGGTGTTAGAAATGGTGATTTCACGTGGACACTCTGCACCCAGCCACTCCCTCTCCCTCTTGCCCACGTTTGGGACCATCACTCAGCTCAGTGCTTGGCCACGTAGCCGCAGGAGAGGATGCAGTATGTTTCCAGGGACCCTTGGCCACAGCTGGCCTGGAAACTCCATGCAGCAAACACCAGCCGGGTGGGAGCGTGGGTCCTACCACAGTTGTTCCCAACAGCCGCCCTGCAACTGCTGAGAACAGAGGAAAGGCCCGGCCCCCTTTAGAAACGGCTCCTGGCTGCAGACCCTACATGCTGGGTTCCCCTACGTCCTGTGCCTTACGCTCATCCTGAGACTAGCCTCTGATGCCCCAACACCTGCCCAGAGGCCCCCCTTCTACAAATGGTGAGTGTGCAAGTCTGGATGGGTCAGGGCGGTTGGCCCCAGGGTGGGGACGGGCATGTGAGTGACTCAATGACTGAGCGTGGAGTGGAGCCCAGCGGCCTGGCCCAGCCGGCTCCCCGAGAGCAGCCCAGCTGCCTGCGAGACTGGTGCTGTGGCGAGCTCCTGCTGTGCAGCTCTGAGGGCTGCAGCCAGCGTCTGTGAGCAGGAGCGTCCAGGAAGTGGGTGCGCAGATTGGAACTGGCTCTGTTCAGTCACTGGCTTTTTGGGGAGGGCTGCGCTGGAGCCTCGCCCGGCTGTGCCCCCTCCCCACCATTAATCACAATGCAGAAATTTGCCCAGATGCTGGGAGATTCGGTTCAAATCCAGCTGTGGTTTGGAGCTCGCTCACATGCTTGGCTACATGTGGGACTGGGGCTTTTGGACAGGATACAGTCCCTGGTCTCCAAAGGGCCCTGTTTCCGAGATCAGCCACGCCCCAAAGCCCACACACATGTGTTCAATTAACCCGCGCTTTGGCGCTGCACGGCATAACTCACTGTGGAATGAGGCTGCAGCTTGCAGTTCTTTTCCTGGGGCTGCTGTGCCATGCCAGAGCTCTGAGCAGCCCCCAGCAGGTCTCAGGGGTGAGGCCCTGCGTTAACCCTTGCCTGGTCTCATTCTCTACACTTACCCCGCTCCCTGGGAACTTTCTGGCTGGAGCAAATGCAGATTTTCCTGCTTGGCTTCCTGAGCTAATCCCACATGGTTGCCTGGCCTCACTAACACGACCTGCTCCTGGTGTGCACGGCTTTGGCCAGAGTCACGCTGGCCTGTGTACATGGACAACCCTTCCCAGGGAGGGGCTACGGCGCTGCCTGTGTGCTGCACATTCCAGCAAAGTGAACAGCGAACACACTGGAGCAGAGGGCTTCCCTCATGACTGCTTCATGGCTAGTGCCTTTCCCGCAGCCAGACCCTGCACCCCCCATTCCTGAGCCCCATATTGGCTTTGCACTCAGGCCTGCGCTGTGTGTGCTTGCTGGAGCACATGGAAACTGCTCTACACTGGAGAAAGCCCAGATCTGGGAGAACTGAGCTTCCATCTCCTGCCCTGCCGAGAACAGCTGGGCCTGGGGAGAGGCACATGTTAATATCTGTGGTTCTCTGTAGCTCTGGGAGGCCAGCTGACTGGTGAATCAGAAACAGAATGAGTCGGAACACAAGGGAGCCGGGGCTGCTAATGTGAGCACAGGAGGTTGTTTTCCAGCCAGAAAAAGTAAGCAGCTGCATTCAGCCAGGACAACGTATATTTTACAGTGAGAGGACAACAGCAGAAGAAAGAATAAAATCAAGTCTTAGCAGGACAGCATGGTGTAGCCCTCGCAGGTGACAGCACAATATGGCTGTCTGACTGCAGAAAATGGTGGCCTGTGCAAAGCCGCAATGTACAGATGCTGGGTACAGACATCCAAGGCACTGCAGTCATGCAGCTAAAGGCACCCGAGGTGAGTAAAACAGCAGCAAAGCCGCAAGTGTGGGCTGAGAGGTGCCCAGCCCTCGGGGGCACAAGTGGGGTGCTCTGTGTGTGTGAGTGGGATTTAGCTGCCAGGTTTGCTGGGGAGCCCCAGCTCTGTGGCTGAATGCATCAGGCAGACCCAGACCAGCTACTGAGCTGCTAAGACATCAGACACCTCGTAAAGCCCCACAACTAAGGCTGTGGGGCTGCTGAGCAAAGCAGACACATCCCAACAGTGTGGGGAAGAGGAACCAGCCTGAAGGGGCTCAAACAGAGCCTGATCAGAAGGCACCGCGCATAGCACAGCTGTGGCCTGCCGGGAGCTGGCCCTGCAGGAGGGAGCGGGACGGCAGTGCTTTTCAGTTCTCTGCTCCATACTTTCTTGATCTTTTGGCCTTAGTGCCACCCAGACTGAGCAAGGATGTCCCCACCCTGCCAGGTGGATGGGCGCTCTCTGGGAGATGGCAGGGGAGCAGGGAGGAGCAACTATTCATGCCAAGTGTCAGGCCTAATTAGAGTGCCAGTCCTATTACCCAGAACACCAGAGGTGGCAGGGATCCCTCCAAGGGAAGGTGTATGAGTGAGGCCCAGCGTAGAGCTGCTGGCTGGCTTGTCTGCGTTCTATGCCAAACGCACCCCACCCAGAGGCAGTGCTAACTTTTTACCTCCGAGGGCACCCTATGGCAGGGTTATTTTAAACCGTGCATCGGGCCCTCAGGTACAGTGCCATGGTGCCTCCTGCTGCTGCCTGCATTAGACTGACGTGCACTGCGCAAAAATGCACTTCTGCGGCCACAGACATCAATGATTTTTTTCAAATGGGGCGCGGGAACATTTTGACACATTTGCAGTACCGATGGTCTCCAGCAGAGGGCGCCCTCGTTTCACAAGTGCAGCCTCGCAGGGCGCAATACCAATTTTTCACCACCGGAGGGCGCCCTCCTCTTGCAAGCGCACCTGAGCCAGGGGCGGTACCAATTTCTCACGAGGGCAGAGCACCCTATTGGGCTGGTCTTTAGACCCGCATCGGGACCCAGCACTGGGTCCCAGACCCGCAGGTATTGGGTAGGAGTGTCCCCTGGTGCTGCTGCTAAAAGACTGTAATGCTTTACTTGTAGGCCTGGTACACACGACAACCGGAGCGCACGGTAAAGCGCACACATTACAATCTTGCTGCGCAACAGGTAGACCACCCACACCAGCGTGGCTTGGCTTCCCGTGCAGCAGCTGTTCCGTGGCAGAGCCAGTGTGTACGCTCTTGTTGCAAATGTCCCCGAATGCCAGTCGAGGCCACTCTGGGACACCGGAGCTGTCATATTTGTCAATTTCACTGCTCTAGCAGAGCGGGGAAATAGACATGCTGCAGTGCGCCAGCCACCACGGTTCCAGGAGCTCTGCTCTGGCAGGGTTCCAGGACTCCTGGAGCCAGCAGCTACCAGCTTGAGCCCCAGACCCATGGCTGGGGCCCAGTCCCATGGCCAGGACTCAAGCCACCAGCGGCAGTGAAGGAACATCCCCCAATGGGGCTCCAGCCGCCAGGGCAGCATGGCTCTAACCCCGGGAAAGCAGGCTCCAGCCCTTGGGGGAACCCCTGGGGCAGCCAGCTGGGGGAGGTAACAGCCCCGCTGCCAGCCCAAAGACTGCCTGCACCAATGCATGGTGGGATAGGTTACAGTTATAACCTTTTGTCCCGCAACAACTTCATTGCGGGACAAGTCTGTAGTGTGTACATGGCCCTAGATGTAATTGTTTGTCACAGATATAAATGACTTTTTTAAGCTGGGTCCCGAGCAAAAAAGTTTCAAAATCACTGCTCGAAGGCTCCAAGGTCACCCATTCCCAGACTCTAGGGCTATGTCTACACTTAAAGTTCGTTCGAATTAGAGCCATTCGTGGCACTTGCTTAGTTCGAATTAGCAATTTACATTGAGTTCAGTTGGCCGATTAGTTTGAACTAAGCAATTAGTTGGAACTAACATGGCCACATTGGTTAATTCGAACTAACTAGTGCGAATTAACCCATAGTTCGAATACCGTATTCGACTTATTAGTTGGAATTAAGGAAGCCCTTAATTCGAGCTAATGAAAGTCTAGTGTAGCCAGGGCTCAAGTGTAGTTACTGGAGTAAGCCAGTGTAGACATAGCCTAGGGCTCTGCGTGTAATCTGTTTACCCTTTCCCAGTCCCAGTCTCCAGGTGCAGTTCTCTGTCAGTTTGCAGGGTCTTTTACCAGTGAAGGAGCCTTACACAATAATATCCTTGTTCTCTATTTATTACCAGTTACCAAAACACACACTCTAAACACACACTGCTCACCATTCCCAGTAAGGCACACAAAACTCTGGTGGCCAGTCAGGATTAGCTCATCTGGGGCCTCCAGCTTCTGCACAGTGTGGTTGGCAGGGTGTTCAGGTCTGTCCTTTAGGTCTTAAACCATGATTTGAGTCCTAGGTTAGAGATTTATCTCAGGAGTTGGGTAAGGGGCTGTGGCCTGCATTGTGTAGGAGGTCAGATGGTAATATTGGTCCCTTCTGACCTTAGAGTCTATGCACTCTGATCTTTTTGAGCTGTGTCCTGGAATTTGGTTCCAAGAACTCCCTTTTGGACCCCAGTTTATATAGTTAAAATGTGAACCGAGCTTAACTGTACCGTAACCAATTGTAGCAGGGTCGTTTCCCCATTCTGGCCCCTAAGGAGTTAAAAGGGCCAGGGAACAGCAGCCAATCAGGTGGGAGGCCAGGGGCCAGGAACACAGTATAAGAGAGAGCTGAAGGGGCAAATCAGTCAGTTGGCCTGGGCAGGCCAGGGAGAAGGAGAGCTCACATTGCAGTACAGGGAATTGACCAGGAGCCAGGGTCCTGAAGGTGCAGATGGCACCAGTCTAGAGGCGAGGGGCCAGGAGCAGACAGTGGCTGGGACTCCAGGGTGGCAGGCCAGGAGCAGATGTTGGAGCAGCCCAATGGTGAGGGTCCACATATGGCTGGGGGCTTCAGGGAACATGGCTTAGGGAGACAGGCTGCAGCAGAGACTGTTGGGAGGTGGTAATGGTGCAGAAGTTGCTGCACAGAGGGTCCCTGGCCCAAGTCCCAGAGAAATGGACAGGCTGAGGTCCTTCCCCGCTCCCCCAGACCACCAAGGATAATGAAGAACTTGACTGTTTTACTTAATGGCCAAGACCTGAAAGTGGGACTTACCCCAGAAGGGGTGGGCTTTGAAGGACTCAGCTGGAGGACTTGGGTCCTAGGAGTGGTGCTCAGCCAGAGGGCTGAGAAGCACAGCTCACCTGATGGGGACCACGTGAGCAATTCCCCAGTAAGACCACCAGGAGCCACTTGTCAGGGTGGGCTACTCTTTTAACTAATCATATCCCATGACCTTATTTGATTTAAATAATGCACTTAGTTAGAGAACAGACAGAAACAGCCACAGTCCCAGACAAATCATTCACACACCCAATAGGGAAGTGCGTACCATAAGGATAAAACAACAAATCTAAATTTTATGAGCACAACTTGATAAATGCCGTCTGCAGTTTCTCTTTGCAGCTGTGATTTGTTATTCATCTGTTTCAACACAGCTGTTAGCACGTCGTCAATGGAGTGCGCAGGGAGATTGAAGTGTTCCTCTATTGGTTTTTGAGTGTTGCGATTTCTGATGTCAGATTTGTGTCCATTTATCCTTTTGAGCAGAGACTGTCCTGTCTGTCCAATATATAAGGCAGAGGGGCATTTCCGGCACACGATGGCATAAATCACATTGGTGGATGAGCAGGTGAATGAGCCCTTGATGGAGTAGGTGGCTTGATTTGGTCCTGTGATGGTGTTCTCCCATTCTGTAAGTTTCTCATCTTCAAAGCGTCTGACGAAGTGGGATTTTCTCCCATGAAAGCTCAGGTGATAAATAAATCTGTTAGTCTTTAAAAGTGCCCCAGGACTCTGTTGTTTTTCCAACCAGAGTGCTGTCATGCGAAGTTTTCTTTAAGTAGCTAAAGATGTTTCTTTCTTCGGTGGTGTGAGAACCATCAGACCAGCGGCACCTTCTTACTAGCCTGCTATGACACTGGTGTCAAGTAGTCTGAGGAATGTGAAGATGTGACTAGCTCATGGCTGCTACTGCTTAGCCTGAGAACAAGCCTCAGACCTTACAGAAGGGGGAAATAAGGGCACCATACATCTGCCTGTCCCCTGCCCATCTGGGGGAGGTGAAGTAGAACCCCTGGCAGGCTGGGCAGAGATGGGAGATTCAAAGGTGCCTGAACTAAAAAGGGAGAAGAGGCTCCCAGGGAGCTTGTTTGCAGAGGGGGAAACACAAAGAGCCCTGCAGTATGTAATGAGCTTGGCTGGCTTCCCTGCCCCCAGCAGACCAGGTCCCAGAAAGGGAGCTACCCAGCATGTTTCAGTGGACAAACAGGCATGCTGCATGCCCTCAGACATGTGCCCAGCCATTGCCAGCCATGCCCCTGGGAGCTTGGGAAGCAAAGCTGGCAAGGGACTGGGAGGCTGCTTCTTGAGCTGACAGATGGTGCGGTGGCTCTTGCAAAGATTTCACTGCTCCTCCTTGGGCTAGGAGCCCCCTGGAACAGGCCTGGCCCCAGGCACTCGACATCCCAACTGCCCTGGACAGAGCTGACATGAGTGACCAAGGACGGGATCTTGGTGCTTGAGCGCAAGTGAAGAGTCAGGTCTGTCCCTGGTTGTCTCCCCAGCAGCGAGCAGCAACCAGGTCTTGGGACAGGGAAGCAGATGGCTGCTAAGCCTTGGGTCTGTGCATTAGGTTCCCCCTGACTTCTGCATCCTTCCCCCCATGCTCCAGCAATGCCAATGGCCCCCACCCTTTCTCCTGGCCACTGTTCTCCGCACCTGTCCCGTCTTCACTGCAGAACACGCCTTCTCCAGTCCTGCCTTCCCACCCTCACGCTGCTGATCCTCAGCCCTGCCCCTGGCCCACCCTGATCTGGCCTGCCTCCCTCTCCCCTCTAGTACCTCCGACTGCCCACTGCGTTTGTCCCCAAACCTCCTCTCTCCACTGGGCTGAGCCTGTTCTCTGGGCCGGGTCTGTCGGACAGGCATGATGACTGCTCTTCCCCCCCCCCCCCCCCCAAAGGGCCTAACACTGTACTGGAGAAGAGATTGGCCCTTATGCTCCCTCCAGTCTGGGGATAGTGGGGATAGGAGACACTTCAGTCCCCATAGCATGAGGGACTGGGGGGTGTCTGGCTGAAGAACAAGGGCCATGAAACCCCCTGCAATGGGCTTGAATTATCTCTAATGATCAGAGCCCAGGAAGGGCTCTCCCTTGACAGCTGATGCTCTCAGATTTCCTGCACCTCCCTCAGGACAGCTGGGGTTGGCCACCTGCAGAGCCCCCTCTGGACTTCACCTGGTGCTTCCTGGGCTCTTGTGCCCGGGACCCGCGGTCTACGCAGCAGCGCCCAGGGAGGAGCCACCGGAAGTGCAGAGCGCTGCTGGTGGGGCGTTTGCTGGGCTCTCCTTGGCTTGGCTACCTGGAAATGGATTCTTTCCCCCTCTGTCATAACAGCCCTAGCTGACTCCAGGCGGGAGCCCTGGGGGCAGCTCTCCTGCCTCCCCACACTTCTCCCCTCACAGTCACAGATATCACTTCCCAGCAGAGCCGCAAATACTTCCGCTGAATGTCAAAGGGAAGAGCTGTCATGTCATCACGTCATCTTCCCTGCCAAGCATTCGTGCTGTCCCAGGGTGACAGTGACTCAGCCAGGCTACACTGGGGACTTGCAAACAGTCAGAGCCATAAAGGAGAAATAACTGTCCTCAGCCACCTCTTTGCTACCCCGGCCTCCTGTCTGCCCCCATGTGCCATTCCATCGACAGCTTCCATCCCTCACTCGCTGCAGTCTGCCTCTGAATGGTTCACAGCCAGGCTTGCTATGGTCCTGGGCACTAAGTCCCTTCAAAGAGCCTATGGCTGGATCCAGGCTTTCTGGCCACTGGCCCTCAGGCTGGGGAGAGGTCCCTGCTCCCCATGGCAGCCAGCACCACATAAGAGCATTAGCTCTGGGGGAGGTTCTGTTGGCTGCCTTTGCCGGTCCTTCCTCTGTGCCCATTCTTGGCACTCATCCTGCCTTACTGCAGCTGCTGCCTACCCTTGGCAATGTGCAGATAAGATTCCTGGTGTGCACTGCCCCTTCCTCCCCAGGCCAAGAAGCCTGGCCCACGCAGGGACGAGAGGCTGAGGTGTAGCATCCTGGGCCCTGCCTGCGGGCTGGCGAAGAGGGGTAGCCAGGAAGGGGCCTGTCCAGGAGAGGTGGGTGAGTAGGAAGGGGGCAGGCAGGTTTGCCGTCGCTGTGACCCTGGGGCTGCGAGTTAAGGTGGGGCCAGAGGCACTTGGTGGTTGGAGGGTGAAGTGGGACTGGCCCTGCCCGGGGGGCAGGGGGCTGGCTGGAGGGCTGTGGGACTGGTCCTGCCCGGGGAAGGTGAGACTGGGGCAGCTGGAGGGAGCCGGGCGGGCATCCCGGCCTGAGCCGGGCGCGTTCCGGCCCCGATTGGCTGGAGCGCGGCAGAGGGAGGCAGGGTTGCCATGGCAACAAGTGATGCTCTTCGGCTGGTACCTGCGGGGATGCCGCGGCTGCACCGGAACCAGAGGCGCCCCCGCTCTCCAGTGCCCGCCCCGGGAGGGGCCGGGCCAGGCCCCCGCCTGCAGCCCGCAGTTTCCCCCCGCTGCAGACCCGCCCACGGATCGTCTGACGCGGGAGGGGGCGGCACGGCTCGCCCCCCCCCCGACGCCGTGTGAACCGCGGCAGGCGCAGGAGGAGCGGTTACGCAAACTATGACGTCACAACGCTGTGCACCCAGGAACCCCCCCGTGTCGTCGGCGGCCGGCGAACGCCCCTCCCTCCCCCGGTGAACGCGCGGGGCGGGCCCGGGCCCGGGCCAGAGCAGCGTGGGGCTGGGCGGCTGCCGGCTCTGCCTGGGGCCCTCCGCCCCAAAAGAGCATGTGCCCCGCTCGTGGGTGTGGGGCTTGGCCTGGGGGCTGCGTGCCCCCCCGAGCAGTCTGGCTCTGCTGGAGCTGCCTTCATGCCCGGTGCCAGCCGGCCTGGGGTCTGCCAGTGCTGTGAGCGAGGGTGACCCTGGGTACTGCACCCCACCAGCCCCACTGGGAATGGAATCCAGGCGCTAGGCTCCTCGGGCCCTTCGCTGCCTTCGCCCAGGCTCAGCCCAGCCTCCGGCTTGGGGCCAGATTCTCAGAGGCACAGGCTGATCTGCCCCTTGGTGACACTCTCTCCACAGTGTCGTTGCTGCTCCTGGCCTGGGCACAAGGAGCTGAACCCAGGCTGCACTGAGGCCCTGGTGGTAAGTGCCAGCTCTTTTCACTTGTCTTCCCTGGGTGCCCATGCTGCAGCAGACAGGACTGCAGTGCTGTGCCCAGGATGTGCTGCATTGGCTGAGTGGGGTTGGTGCCTGCTGTGAGAAGTCCAAACCTGGAGAACCCGGCACCTGAGGTGGCCACCCCAGAGGACGCAGAGTCCTGTGTGCGAGCAGGCTGCCAGCGCCAGTGGCTAGGCCCAGCTTTAGCAGGGTGCTGAAGGAGAGGTGAGTCTGGAGATTCATGCTCATGGTGACGACTTCATTTATATGCCTCCAGCCCCTGGGCAGCCTTTCGTGGGATGGGGAGCGACACGTTTCAGGGTTGATGGAGGTGGGAGGGAATCTCCTGTAGCACCAGTGGCTGGCAGCACAAGCGTTCCACTGCAGGCCCTGCGAGCCACACTCTTCCCTGCTGCAGGCAACTGATTTACATGCCTCCTCGTCCCACACGACTGGTTGGGCCCTGTGTGATGAGGTGGTTTTTATGAGCACTGTGCGTGTCTCAGTTTCCCCCGTACTTTGCCTTGCTGCCCCCTGGGAGAGTGGGGAAGGCAGATTGTTTGCTCAGGCTTATTATCTACACTGGGAATGTGGCTGCTGCTCCCGGTACCATGGCCATGTCTACATGTAAATGCTACAGTCGGGTGTGCTGCAGCATTGCTCCAGGGCGGACGCTCCCTACACTGACAGGAGGGGTTCTCCAGGTTAGTTGTGGCTTGACCAGAATGGACTGTGCTTTAGCTTTCATTTCTCTGTGTGAACCTGAGGTCTTCCACTGCTATGTTCCAGTCCCTTAATAAAGCTGCTGGCTTTGCAAATAATGGCTGGGGAGCATTTGTCCTGGAGGAGTGGACGGGTCTGGCTCAGTTGGATTCACTGAGGAGCACCTGTGTCCAACAGGAGGGTGGCAGCCCAGTAGGAGCTGGGGAGGCTGTCTGGCCTACTCTGAAGGAAGACAGGGACTCTTGGAGTCTGGCACACTGGAGCGGCCCTTCAAGAGTCTGGTTAATAATTGGGGCATGGCACAGATCCCATGGCTCCATTACCTGCTGCATACCAGCAGTGTGCACCAATCTGCTGCCTCCATGGATGGAAGGAGGGTGTTCTACGGTTTTACTGCCCCTCAGCACTCTCCTTAGCACAAGGCACTTAATGTTGTTTTAAAACAGACCTGAAGTCTTCTTAACAGAGCTCAAGCTAGAGACTCAATTAAAAGCAAGTGTACGGGTTGGGAAACCCAAAGTTATGGGGAAAAGGAAACTGTAAAGCGCGATCTACAGCCTCCCTTTAGCAAACTCTTTCCTGTCTAATAAGTTCCGAAGGGGGAGACATATTAGTCTAATTCAGCAAAACAAACGAGTCCTGTGGCCCTTTTAAAGACTAAGGTATTTCTCCCCTCCGTGGTTGTTTTTTATGGTGTTTGTCCAGTCCAGGAAGCTGGGGCATACCTTTACTGAGACATCTTTCTTCCCCAGTGAATAACTCATGCTCTTTCCTTCTCTCCGGTACCATTACAGGCCACTGGCTCTTATCCTAGGGTCCTCTAGTCAGAGACTTTTTGGTGGTCTTTTCCCCTTGTGAGCCTGCACATGGGCCGCACAGAAACCATGGGCTGGCTCCAGGGATGTCCCTTGCTTTCTGTTCTGATTGATTGAGCCCTGGGACCCACCTCACGTTCAGTTCAATGGCTTTGAAACCCAATAACCATGTTACACGGCTCTGAAATTATTTCCTCACAATAACCATGACAATCAGCTAGTTCTTTGCTTTCAGCAGAGCCCATACCCAGGCCCGTAGGGGAAATATTGAGAAGCTGGTTGGACACAGGTTAGGATACCTGCCTGCATATGTTTGTGCCATATGGACCCATGGCAGGGAAAGTCGGGTGTACTTGCTTGTGTCCTGCCTGGCCAGTTCAGGGAGGCCAATTGTTAGATCTGCACTGGGCATAGGCCTGTTTCTCCAAACTTGACACTGTCCCCAGAGACCACGCAGTCCCACGACACCCCAGGGGGCAAGCCTGAGCCCAAGGAACTGCCAAGCACTGATGAGGAACCAGCAAGCGCAGTGGCAGGGCCATGGTGATCCTGGAGAGCCAAGAGCTGTGGATGGCTCCTGGGACAGAGTGTCCTGCGTGCTCCTATGACCCCAGCAGCTGCTGCTCCTGCCCTGGGGCTTGCTTCAGAAAAATGGGCAGCTCCCTGCAGCACAGACCCCAAGCAGGCCAGGTCCTGTCTCCATGCAGATTAGAGAGAGAAGGCCCTTGCTGTCCTGTCCCTGCCCAGAGGTGCTCACAGCCTTCACCAGCCATCCCTGAGTCCGCTTCTCATCCTCCTTCCTTCTGCGATCCTGCTCCCCTCCTCTCCCACCCACCAGCCGTGACACATGAAGCTTCTGGGGGCTGAAAAGTCAAGGCTGCTGAGTGGGCGCATGCGCCGCTGCCTGGGGAGCGCTGGGGTTGTGAGCGTGCCAGCTCTGCCAGGCTGCAGCTCACGCCGAATCGGCATTGACTAATGAAAGAGGCTGAGCCCTGGCAGTGCAGCTGAGAAATTCTCCTTGTGCTCTGCGGCGTCGGGGGTGGGGAGCTTGCACTGCCTCTGCAGCTAAGACTTAGAGCCCATGTTTGCATGAGTGGCTGCTGATCTCTGGCCTGCCTGAGGAGTGGGGCTGAGCACCCCTGATGCTCATGGGATCAAGGCGACCAGTCCCTTGGAAATGCAGCCCACTTTGTCTCCAGAGCCTGTGTTTGGGAAAGAGGGCTGCAGGGGACCTCGCCCAGCACCAGCAGCCAGGGGAGGCACATCCGTGTTAACATACTGCAGCAGCCAGGAAGGAGCATGGGGCGGGCTGGGGAGGAAGACCTGGGCCTCACAGGATATGTCCAGTTCTGGTTCTCTAGTCACACAGCAGGGTCCTGGTCCCTGCCTAGGGCCTCCAAGGCACATTGTTAAGCATGGCGGTGTCTGTAGCCGTAGCTTGACAGAGCTGTTTGGGGGTGTCTGTATGGGCATGGCAGGTCAGCACACCTCATGTTCCTGTGTGGCCCAGGCCGTTGGGGTGGGGAATCGTGTGGCACTATGGACTACTGGATGTGCGTGAGAGCTAGCACGCATCTGACCAGAGGGGTCCTGGGCACAGAACAGCTGGCAGTCTCTGGGTGTGTGTGCATGTTGGCTCAGGCCCAAGTGCGGCGTGTGCAGGCCTGCACCTGTGAGGGGGTGTGCGGCTGCTGCGTGCGGGAGGACAAATGTGTCAGGTGGCCCCTCTCCTTATCTCACTCCCTGCCGACCATCGGGTCCTGTCTCTCGTCAGCCTGGTCCCTGGTTGCTGGAGACCAGTGCCTGGCGTGGGAAATCAATCATGTCGCTTTTCCTGCTGGCTTCGTTCCTTCCCCTCCCAGCTCACCTGTCTTGTACCCACTGTAGGGCAGCTGAGGGCACCCAGCAAAGGCACAGGAGCAGGGCATCCTGCTAGCTCTGTCCGGACGCCTGCACCTGCATGCCCAGAGTCGCACTGCCGGCTGGCACGGTGTGCGGGTGACTGCAGCAGAGGGGCGGGTTGGAGGGCTGTGGCTGGGACTGAGAGGCCCCAGCAGAACAATAGGGAGAGGAGCGAGGGCTCACACAGGACCTGCCTGTGAACAGCCCCCACATTCTGGCCCCAGCCACGCTCTCGGGGTCTCACAAGGGCTGGGGTGGGGGTAGCTCTGCGGGGCCCCAGCCAGCCAGAGGGACACAGCAATGCCCGTAGTGGAGGCCTGCACTTCGCTCCGTGCTGGGGCCTGGGGGGTCTCTGGCTACATCCCCATCCGCTGGAGCCAGGCAGGTTTGCTCTCAGCCTCCCGCTGCCGCTGCCCATGACAACGCGGCTGTTGCCATGGAGACCAGTGATGCTTTTATCAGAACACTGTGAGGTCAGAAACCTCCAACGCAAACTGGGGAAGGGCAAGCCAGGGGGGCCTGGGCACAGCCCCTAGGGTGACCAGCAAGGCCTTGGCAGGGTGGGACTGAGGGGGAGGCTGCAGTCTGGGGCTGGGTGATCCACACCTGCAGGGGGGAGGCTGGGACTTGAATACAACGTAGGTAAATTCCTACTTAAAGCCTGTGAAGCTTCTCCCCTTTCCAAGGCCCCCACTTGTTGATGCAGCCGGGCCAGCAGTCGGCGCCTGTCGACTAAGCGGCATTGCTAAGGCCTCTTCGGTCCTCGGGATGCCCGTCCCCACAAGCCCTTTCCGCAGGGCTTTGCTGCCCTCAGTCCACTGCTCTGAGGCACTAGCGGAGGCCATGAAATAGCCCTAAGCCAGACTTGTTCTCCAGAGCAGTCCCACAAGGGCCACCCTGGTGCCATGTGGCGTGGAGCTGGGCCCTCTGCATTGCACTGGGAGCTGCCTGTGACTCCTAGGCCCAGGGGTGGGATGGGGAGGAGAGTCTGCACGTCCCCAGCCTCTTAGCACACAGCCAAGCTGGGTTCGGTCCTTGTCCGCCCCCCCACCTTAGAAAGTGAACCAGCACTGCTGCAGCGTGTGGGCGTAAACTGCAGCAGCTCTTCCCTTCTGCGACGTATCTGGGGGACAATGGGACTCACCACATCCACTTCCCAGCTCCAGCAGGCAAGAACGGTTCCCAGGAACAGCGAAGCCAGGGAGGAGTGTGAGGAGAACCCACCACAACCTCCATCCCTGGAGCCCATCCAGGCCAGAGCCCTGCCCCAGTTTCCTCTCCTGCTCCTGTGGCTGAGCTTATGCAGAGCCCTCGCTTGGTTCCCTGGAGCAGCCCGGCTCAGGGCAGGGCCAGCCCTCTGGAATGGTGCTGGCGCCAAGGCAGTTGCAGAGCTCAGGTGTCATAGGGGGTAGCTAGCAAAGGGCACAGCCCCTTGTCTTCCTCTGCCCCAGCTTTCGGGCAGCCTGCATGGGTCACAGCTTGGGCCGCAGATCCTGCCCATGTGGGGCTGACTCTCTCCCCAGGGCAGTAGTGGCCCCCAGGGCAGAGGCCACTGCATGTTAGCTACTCTGGGCTGCTGAGTGGCCTGGAGGAAGGTCGGCGGCTACTCAGGGTATCAAAAGCAATTCCTGGGGCTAGGCCCAGGGTGGTGCCTTTGCCATCCTACCGGCGCAACGTACAGCACAGACTGGCCTAGACTTACCAATCCCAGTGTCCATGTTGTTCTTGTTCGTGGCCCAGGCAGCTGTGGGGCCCCCCACGATGCAGGTCTTTGCAGGGACTCGATGGGGGAGGTGGAGGAGGGTGTTTCTCTTCTCCATGGGCTGCAAGCAGGAGGTCTGAGTTGGCCCAGGAGGTCACAGCCCCCAAGTGCCAGGAGGCATCCCAAGAACCTCCAGTGTCTCACTGTGCCAGCCCCCCGGTCACAAAGCTTGGCCTGGCATGGTGGGAAGGCCCGTGCCACCACAATACCATCACAGGGGCCTTTGCAAGACGGTGCTGCACAGACTAAAAGGCACGGTGGGGCTCATGCTCTGGCTGTAGATGGGGAAACTGAGCCACGGTGAGTCAGTCACAAAGGCAGGCGCAGAGCCCACGTCGCCTGGTTCCTCATCCCAGCCTCACACGCCATGTGAATGCAGCTAATCTTCTCACTGGTGTCACTGAGGGAAAGCTGGGAAGGTCGGTGTCTGTCTGACGCAGGGGATGCATGGAGGTTAATGGCAAGGGTCTGAGTCATAGGAAGGCAAATCCAAGCTCCAGCTTCAAGCTGGTCCAGACCAGGACAACGGGGAGGGAAGCAGGGATGGGATGGGATGGGGGCAGGCGGAACTGGAAGGCAAGGAGTCTGCTGAGACTTGCTTCACTAAGGAGTGGAGAGGCTGTGTGGCTTGGGCCGTTTTGGGAGCTGTGTGTGTGTGGGCGGAGGACACGAGATGCCCGATGCTGCGGGGGCACCACCCCTGGGCTCGGTGACGGAGCAAAGGCACGTGGGCCGGCTGGGACGCTGGGGGAGGCATGAGAGGGGCCGTGGGCAGAGTCCTGATGGATCTGGAAGAGGGGGGACCAGAGTGGAAAACAGGAGTGGGTCAGCAGAAGGGGAGAAGCAGGGTGCACAACGCACCCTCGGCTCGTGCTGTCAGGTTGGGCACAGCCCTGGGCCAGGCTGTGCCAGCCTCCTGTGTCCGGACCAAGGCTAGCAGCTGCATTAGAGCAGGGAGATGGGAGCGGCAAATGCTGTCACCCTGGGCCTGGCACAGGCTGCCACCGGCCCTTTAGCCCTCCCATGCCTGGCAGTGGCGGGGGGGCGGGCAGACAGCTGGCCTGGGCCGGGGGCAGCCGCCGATTCACTGTGGGCCCTGGCCCCTTAGGGGGTGTCTCCGGCCAGCAGTCAGACCTGCTCTGCACAGCTTTCTGCGGCTGCAAGTCTCCCCGGCCAGGCAGCCTGGATCTCCCCTCGCAGCCCGGGGCGCTCCGGAAGCTGTGGCGGGGGGGGACCAGCTTTCTACCGATCCGGGGTCCCCAGAGGCACGTGCCCCTCAGCCCGTGACTGCCCCGACCCGGCCCGGTCCCGCTGCCCGTCATCGCCCCTCCCCCGCGGCTATAAATAGCGCCTCTCGCCGCTCCCGAAATTTTCCCGCTGACGCAGCGCTGACGTGGTTGTGTAGGTTGCTGCGTTTCTGTGAATGACCGAGATCCCGCTACTACGGGCAGAGCCTATAAAAGCTCCGCGCGCCGCGGCCGGCAGCGGCTCCGGTGTCAGCGGCGGGCGGACAGACACACACGGGGACGGAGGGACGGACGCCGCTCTGCCAGGTAAGGGACACGTGCCCGGCCGGGCCCGCCCCGCCCCGCCCCCTCCCGCGCTCCGGTCCCCCTGTCCCGGGCGAGCCGCCGCCGAGCCTGGCTGGGTCGCACGTGGCCGGGCCGCAGCCCATTGGCTGCCCTGAGCACGTGCCGCGGCGGGCGGGGGTCGCCACGCGCAGAGCCGCACTTCCCCCGGGGCGGGACCGCGTGCACGGGGCGCGAGACCCACCAGCCAGGCTCGGGTCCGGGTCCGGGTCCGCGCCCCGCCCTGGGAGTGACGCAGCGGGCTCGGAGGCTGCAGGGGGCGGTCACCATTGCACCGCCCGGGGCTTTGGGGGCTGCTCCGGGCCAGCCACGTCCCTTCCCGGCCGGGGCGCCGCGGGCCCCTCTCCTGTCGGCCCCCCGCGCTGGCCCCGCCAGGCCCTTCCCCAGCAGGCTCCGCGCGGCGTAGCACGTGGGAAGTGCCGCGCCGGGGGAACACTGCAGCAGAGACCCCTGCCAAGGGGCTTCCGAAGCCGCGGGCCCGCACGCAGGCCTGCGCTGTGGGCCGGCCTTGGAGGGTCTCAGCCTGGGCTCCTGCCCGCCCCCAGCGCAGTCCAAGACATCTGCCCCGGCCAGCCGCGGGTCGCACTGTAGTAGATCAGCAAGTGATGGATCTTCTTCCCCTCTTTGACTCCTGTGGCCGTGTCTGCACCATGCCGGGAAGTTCGCCTGGAGTCTCCTCCTCTTCGGGCTGGTCTACATTTAAAATGTGCAGACCGGAAGGGCTCTCCCAGAGGCAGAGGTGATCTGCCCTCCAGAAAGGCACTAGCGCTGTGTAGCCAAGAGATAGCTGGGCTAAAGGCACAGCTTGGCTGTGGGTTTTTCACACCTCTCAGTGACCTGTCATATGGCTCTAATTTCCTAGTACAGAGCAAACCTCAGTCTCCTACTGCCCCATCTTCGTCTCCAAATGTTCCCTGAGCGATTACATCTTTCAGACAGTAATAGATTCCCCTCCACATGCTCCGTAGCTAATGCACAGTCAAGCTCTGATTTATTATCATAGTGCCCAAAACTGTGCTGGACATTTCCTGGAAGAAACAAAGAGCCAGCTGGGACTGAATGCTCCACTGGGTTTGCACCCTGCATGCTTGTATAACTCTGTGGACACAATATCCCTGTGTCATAGCTTCAGAAAGTGGAGAACTTGCCAGCCAATAATATCCTAAGATGCAAATTTATGAATGTAAGCTGCAGTTGTGACTGAAATGTGGCTACCAGAACAGTCTGGGGACGGGGGAAACCTGTTTCTTAAAGGCAAAGGAGAAGCTGCTGCCCCTAACTAGGTGTCACCAAAGTTGGTTGGCAGTCCCCGGTCAGATGGCCATTCCTTGGCAATTGAGAGCAGCCGGAATAGCGGAGTCTGCATTCTATCAAACAATGACATGGAAGATCTTTTACCTTGCGACTCCATGGCTCTGCCTTTATAGCAGGCGGGAGCATCTCTGGGTGAGGGCCAAACATTCTGGGGTGTCTCAGTCCTTCACCTGAGAAGCAAAGGACCCAGGTGTGTAAGTAGGGAGGGATCCTGATGGGAACAATTGGTTTGCAATGTTCCTGGGGGCATGGGGAGGGGTTTTCTCTTGCCTCCAGCCCAGGTCTGAGCTTTAGCTGATAGAAAGCATTTTATCTGGGGTTCCATGTAACTATTTCTGACTTCAGTACCATGTACTTATATTCCAAACACCTCTGTGTAATCAAAACAGCCTGTTTTCTCTTTAATTGGGGTATTCCCAGGTTGTGTTTAAACCCAGCAGCTTGGGAGTGCTGGTTGAAGCAGCAAACAATGGGCCTCTAATACTTTCCTGGTTCAGGAGAGAGCTGGATGGTGCAGAGTGCTGAGCTGGGTCACCTCACAGGTAGTAACCCAGGCTGCCGGATGCAGGACTGTGGCCATTCATGGACACTGTTTGAGTGGCCAGGCTGGGAGCTACAGTAGCAAAGTGGTGAGGTGTGCAGGGGGCAGGTGGTGACAGCAGTGTTCCAAGGTGCCCAGCCTGTGCCCCTGACTGCTGTGACGAGGGGGGCAAGAGAAGCGATTTCATTCTTCTCCAACTTCTTCTGAAGGCTCTCTGACTCCCCAGGCATTTTGCTGCTTTTGTGTGAGCCCCTTCTAGGTCACTAGGTATGCCTGGTGCGGAGGAGCCTAGGATGGGCTGGGACGTTCCTGTTTAGAGTTGGAGCTGCTGGTCCCAGAGTATCTTGTAGGCAAAGTAAGCTGTCATGGGATAATAAGGAAGGTCTTCTCCTGGCTCAGTAGCTGCTTAAAAGACAGGAAACAGTGTAGGAATAAACAGTCAGGGTTCATAGTGGTGAGAGGTGAATGGCAGTGTCCTTGGTGGATCTGCATTGTGCTGAGTGCTGGGCAGTATATTCATAATTGATCTAGAAAAAGGAGTAAACAGGAAGGTAGGAAAGTTTGCAGATGAGACAAAGCTACTCAAGATAGTTAAGTGCAAAGCAGACTGTGAGGAGTTACAAAGAGACCTCATAAAGCTGAGTGACTGGGCAATAAAGTGGGGTTGAAATTCAATGATAAATACAAAGTAATGTGCGTGGGAGACATTAGTCCCAACTCTATGTACCCAATGACGGGGTCTAAATTAGCTGTTAGCACTCAAGAAAGAGATCTTGGTGTCAGTAGATACTTCTCTGAAAACATCCTCTCAATGTGAAGTGCCAGTCAAAAAAGCCAATACAATGTTGGGAATTGTTAGGAAAGAGAGCATTAATAAGCCAGGAAATATCTGTGGAAATCCAAGGTACGCCCACACCTTGAATGCTGCTTGCAATTCTGGTCTTAGCTCAAAAGGATATCTTAGAATGGGAAAAAGCACAGAAGAGGAATAAAAATGATTAGGGGATGAAACAGTTTCCTTATCAGGAGAGATGAAAAAGACAGGGACTGTTCATCTTGGTCATCTTCTCTAAGGGGAGGGCAGACATGCTAGAGGTCTATAGAACAATGGCTGGGGGGGAGATAGTGAACAAGGAAGTGTTCTTTACCTTTTCTGTAACGTGAGAACCGGGAGTGACCTAATGAAATTAAAGGCAGCAGGTTTAAAACAAGTATTTCTTCACACAGCGCACAGTCAATGTGTTGCCAGGGGCTATTGTGGAGGCCAAAGGTATAAGGGGGCTTCACAGAAGAACTAGCAACGTTCCTGGAGGGTTGGTCCGTCAATGACTCTTAGCCAGGATGACATGCTCCAGGTGTCCCTAAGCCTCTGAGTGGCCGAAGCTGGCCTGGGGAATGGGACAGATCACTCAAAATGACCCTGTTGGGCTCATTCCCTTGGGAGGCCCTGGCACTGGGCTAGATGGATTATTGGTCTAATCCAGTATGGCCGTTCTTGTGGCTTAACCTGCCATCCTCCTAAGAACTTGGTAGGAGCTGGTGTGCTGGGCCCAGCCTGGAACCCCCGAACCTGCCCTTGGCTTCATAACGGAAATACCCTTCGGCAGGCCCCGTGGCACCTTGCATGTAGGAGAGAGGCAAAGTTCCCATGTACCATCCCCACCTATCCAGGAAGCGTGTTCTGCATAACCCCCCCAGTTCCATGCCACTGCCATCCCCATGCCCCAGGCTGTGAAGAGCTGCGTGTGGAGACGCTGGTGAGAAGATTCCCCCGTCAGCGCGTCGGCACCTTGGCTCTAGACTGCTTACTGCTACGTAGCGTTAGAGAAACAGTAACAGTCTACAGTCATGGCTACTGAAGCATGACAGCTGCAGCGCCGCCGAGCAGCCAGAACCAGCCCTGTCGTACGGGAGTCAAGGCTGGGAAACAGGTCAAATCAAGAGGGGAACCAAGGGCTGCAGGCAGGGCTCTGCTGCTCACCCATCCCTCCATCAGCCATCTAGAGATCCACACCAGGCCAGGGGGTCAGTGACTGATGCCTGAGGGGCAGCTCTGGCAGGAAATATTTGGGGTGAGGGGTAGGGGCCTCTCAGCTCTAGCCCCTCTGTAAACAGCTGCTAGATCATCTGCCCATGTTTGCACTGGCAGCTTCTCCCCTCTCCAGCGCACAGAGAAGGGCAACAAAGAGGATGGGGGTGGTGGGGGTGGACCAGCTTCTGTGTGAGCAGAGATGAGCCGGACTGTGCAGCTTGGTCAGCTTTTCTGTGTGGGGGGTGGGGGAGAGAGAAAGTGTTAGGAGGCTGCCTGCAGCTATCTGTGATGCCCTCTGAGCTTCTGGTGTTTATCCTAATCTGCATCTTGTGGGACACTCCCATCCCTTGCCCATCCTGACTAGTAGCCATTGATGGGTCTACCCTCCAGGAACTTACCTAGTGCTTTTTCTGAGTCTCATTATAGTCCTGGCCTTCACAACATACCCTGGCAAGGAGTTCCACAGTTTGTACTTCACACAATGCAGTCTTCCTTTTGTTTCATTGGGTGGCCCCTGACTCTTGTGTTATGAGAAACCGTAAATAACACTTCCCTATTCATGTTCTTCACATGGGTCATGACTGACCCTTAAACTCTTGTGTGTCCAGTGGCCACTTAATAGTCTCTACTGCTAAAACTCCATTGCAGCTGTCAGCTCAGTTGCTAGGGTGTCTGTTCCCACTCGCCCTTTGTCCGATGGTGGTGCTGGGTTGAGGTTGGTGTGTGTGGTGCTACTGACTTATGGCTGAGACAGAGCGAGTCAGACGCCAAGAGCTGCTGCTCCAGGGAAAGGGTTCATGGGAGCACAGCTGTCCATGGTGCTGAACTGTAGCCGTGGTGGTGGGGAATGCACTCAGCTTGGGGCATTTCTTCTGCAAAGTGCCTTGCCCAGGAGCTCGCTTGGCCCAGCTGCCCATGACCAGCTCTCTGAACAGGTTTGGAGACGCTCCTTCTAAGCTGACTTCAAAGCAGTGACTTTCCCACACATTTAACTCTGTCCTGTGCAGCTGTCCAGTCACCTTAGCCAGAGAGCAGCTGGCTTTGCTTTTGTGGTTCCAAGCACAGCATGTGGGGCCAAGCAGACCTCTCCCCTGCAGCAGCCACTGGTAGCCTCTATTTCTCCTTCAGGAGCTGGCGCTCAGCCCATGAGTGTGAGGAATCATGGAGTACGTGTAGACACATGGGAGTCCAGGCAGGTGTGGGTGGATGCTGACGGTGGTGTTTTCCTAGACTTTAGTGGGGCAGAGTTTTCCCCAGAGAAGTATATTGACTTTAGTGGAGCCAGGACCTCACACCATTCCTTCTTTTAAAGGAAATAGACTTGAACAAGCAGAAGTGCAGGTTAATGAAACTTTGGCATTGTGTGTGTGTCTCTGTCTGTCTCCTTTCCCCACCGTGTGGGGTTGCTTGAGGTGTCCAGGGTGAAACACTTGCAATGTGAGAGCTTTATCTGGGCCCACCAAGCACCATCCTCCGCACTGAGCTCCACAAACCCACTTGCACATGTTCATTGGCTGCATCTTTTCCCTGGACGGGGTGTATCCCAGCCCTTGTTTTCCTCAGTGCAGGCATCAAAGATCAGCTCTTGGGCAAATAGGTCTTTTCAAACCCTCTGCCCCGTCTCTATTTTCTTAAATAATGCCACATTTATGTTTATGTATTGTTCCCTGGGAGAGAGCATGGGTCTCTGAGGTCTTTGAATTCCAAAGGAGATGCCTCTGGGGTGATTTGAAAACTTTTCCATATGGTTTCCTTGAGCTGTGCAGCAAGGACAGGCTGCCTCAGAGCCATGGAGTTAAACACACACAATGCATTGCCAGGTGCTTGTTTCCTGTGGCTCAGGAATCTGGGGCAGTCTGCATACCCCCAATATGGGGGTCAGGTATCTCTCTGTGCAGGCTCTGTTCCTGAAGCTCAGGCATACTTTGTCACAGCTTGGATGACCATTCGGAGCACATGCTCCCTCTCTTTGCACTTTGGTGCACTCTGAATCCCCAGTTGGTGGCTTCCTCCACTGCCTGTTCTCTGCAGCTGCTGCTTTCTCTCTTGGGCTCTGTCCTCCAGTCACCTCTGGAGCTCTTGTGCCTTTTCCAGAATCATGAGGTCCTGTCAGATCATCTTTCCAGTCCTCTGGCCTCCTCACTAAGAACTTGCCAAGGTGGCTCCCTTAGCTGGGGTATTGCCCCATCCTGTGTCCAAGGGATCCGGCCATCCGTCATGTAACTTGTCTTCTTCCAGGGCACATTTCCTTGGCATTTTTCCCTGCCATGCTCTTTCCCCCGCTGCTCAAATTCTCCAGTGGGGTTAGTTTGGAATAATGCTTCCGGCTCCCTTTGCACTGCCTTTTGTTTAATTTCTCTCACCCAAAATAGAGGAGAACGGAACCTTTTGTTTCCAGCCTTTGGAATTTTGATTCTGGTTTATGTATTTTAATGTAGTTCGGAAATGATTTTGCTAACTAATGAACAGGCTGCAGATCTAGCTGACACTGGTCACCCCAAGGGTCCAGGACAGGAGAGTTTTGTCTGGGCCCACCGGAGAAATCCTCCCAACCAGCTGGCTGCTGTGGACTCAGTGAGCTCCACTCTTCCCCCTGCAGGCTAGAAATTAGCACACACTCCTAGTTCTAGGCAAGTTTCCAGCCCCGTATCTTCCGGACACTGCCACCTGCACCAGTCTGTGGAGCCAGATCTCCATTTGCCATCCTCTAGCGCCTGCTGATCGTTGTCATGGTGATAGTAAAACCAAGCAGCAGTTTATTTAACAATGCTTCAGATAAAGATCTCCAGTAGGTACCTGGAAAGGGCTACAGGTGAACACTACGGGGCAGTCTAGGGCCTTTACATAGGACAAAGTTCTGGTCAGGCCTCACAGCACATCTCCAGTCCAGGCAGCGGGGACCATGAAAACACTCCTGCGGGGCAGAGGCCACTGGAATGCAAGACGATTCAGGCCCTTTCTTCTTTGATACAGTCCCAATCAGAGCGTTTCATTAATGCCAGCTTGGCGCTGAGCGTCCCTGGGTTAGTGTTTCTCTCAGGGGTCCCAGGCTGGCTCTGCTCTACACTGTAAACACAAGCTGGGCCAAGAGATGTTGCCTGAGGTATCTGCGAGCTGCCCCCAACTTGAGGGACCTGGTTCACCCCCAACGCTTTGGGAACACGCAGGGCCCCATTTTCAGCCCTTGGGAGATGGTTGTGCAAAGTGTATCACAGCCCTCATGACCAGCTACTGCTTTGCTTTTGGTGAAGACCACCCATGTCCTGCCCCCCTTGGTGAGATGGTGAAGATGCTCGGCCAGAGCTGTAACTGTGCACACAGGTAAGGGGGAGCTAGCACTGATCACACTTAATTGGCCCCACAGCAGGCCTGAGTCTGCGGGAGGGATTTGAACTGAGGAGAGGCTGGTGCATGCAGGGTAGACATATGCATGTGGTGAGGTGGTGCCTGCCCAAGGGCCACGACAACTTCTGGGGTTACTGACATCAGGGAACAGGCACAATGTGTGAGCGAGCTCCCTGCCCAACCACTTGAGGAGCCACAGTCGGTCCTGTTACCAGGGACAGCGTGTCTGGCTGCCCCAGGTCAGTTGTGTTTATTTCTGAATGTGCAAAGCTCTTCCTTGTGTGTGCAGCGAATGTAGTGAAGAGTCTTAATGGCAACACCAGCGAGGCATGCCAGTGGGATGGCCGACAGGCTGCAACCTCATAGCAAAACCTGAGAAGCCCAAATTTCAGAAGTGTTCCATCTCCTGCAGCATCTTCTCGGGGGGGCGACACCCAGGCTAAGCAGGTAGGTTTGTGGTGGGAAGGAAACCTGGCCCCTGCCTGTCCTGGACTCCCAGGGGCTTGTATTGTTGTGCACATTTCTCAGGTTCTGGCAGCTCCCTCTTTTCTGTACCCTTCCACTCATCTCCCATCACCAGCATGTTGTGGCTGCTTGCACCCCAGGGGAACTGTCTGCCCACCCGCAGGATGCTGGGCCCCAGGCAAGTCTGAGCCAGGCTGCTGGACAGGACCCTGTTGTTCTGTTCCATAGCATCAACGGGTTCCTGAGTGTCCATGGTGCCAAGGGAGCTGCACGTGTCAGTGGGGGGGTGACATGAAGTCAAGAAAGCCCAGCTTCACTGTCTTCCATTAGCCCCAGCCTGAGTGGCTTGGGGATAGGCCTTTGAAGCCAGAAGAGATGTGGAAGGGTGTGGGGAAGGGGGGGGCATCAGTGCACTTACAAGGGATGCCCAGTCTCGGGCTGGAGGGGCTGTGGCTTAAACCCCCGTTCCTGAACCTTGGGCGACTCATTGCAAGGGAAGCTGCCCAGCCTGGCTCCCTGCTGCAAAGAGCTGAGCAGATTTCCTGGCGCAGGACAGTGTTATAGAAGGTGACCACAAACATAGGGGAGGCTGCCCAGCCCTTTGGTGTTTCTTGCCTGCTTCTGAGCAGGATGGTTTGGGGTGGGAGAGTGGGGCCCCCCAGGTCGGTATGGAATATGTACTGGGGTCAGGCAGAGGTCATCTTCCCCTTACCTTTGGGGATGGAAGGGAGCAGCCAGCCTTGCTGTCCTGCACTTGTGACCCTCGCTCTGAACTGCGGCCAGCTCTCCTGGGCCCTTGGCCGCTCCCTCTGTGGTCACAGGGGCCCCAAGCCTGGCGGTACCTCCCACAGCCTAGCCGTGGGGAGCACGGGCTGACTAAGCCAGCCTCAGAGCCCAGCCATTCAGCTGCCCAGCAGGCAGTGGAAAGGGCAGAGGGGACTAAGGGCAGCTCTCCCTTGGCTTCTGCTGTTCCACCTCCCTCCAGCCCCCCCATGTAGGGGATCTAACCCTACAGGTGGGAGGTGAGCAGCGGCCAAGGCCCTGTACTTTCTCCAGCAGGTCTGAGCCAGCCCGTGTCCTAAGCATGTGCAAGTTGAGGCCTAGGCGGCAAGGTCTGAGCCCTGCCAGGGCCAGAGGCGGAACGCGAGGAAGCTGTGATGGCCTGGGCATGTCCTCCACCCAGGGCCTATGGCAGTAAGCGAGTCTCCAGCCTGGGGCGCAGCCTCTGGTGGGAAGGGGCTCAAGGGGCGGGGATCTTCCAGGGCCGGGCAAGGAGAGAGATGGGGCTGCTGCCCATCTCCCCAGCTGTGAGCGCCCCCAGCTCTAGGGCACAGTTGCCATGTTACCAGGGCTGGGATTCACTGGGGCGAGGGGGTGTCGGCTGAGCTGGCCTGAGTCAGAGAGTGCTGGGACGCTGGGGCAGGACGCTGCATGGGATGATCTTGCTGGGTCCTTGTCTGCTGCCTTATCTGTCACCGTGGTCCCATCTCCTGCCCACGTCCCCATGTCTCCAGGGCAACCGTGGCTTTAGATTGTTACTGTGGTTGTGAGCTGGTAACAGTCTACAGCCATGGTCGCTTGGGCCAGACGCACACTCGTCGCAGGGCTGGAGCAGTGGGAGTCCTGGGTGCAGGTGACTGTCAGTGCTGGGCAGAGCCAGCCCTGTTGGCCCACTGACCTCCCCTTCCAGCAACCAGCACAGGAGAGGCTGCACCGCACGCATCCTGCAGTATGGAGGGAGCCTGGCTGATGAAGCGGTGCAACGGCTGCAGTACCTGGCCGGGAAGGAAGGGGCTGAGCAGTCATGCCAGGAGCCCTCTGCAGGGGGAAGTGTGGGGTACACGGTGAGCTGCCAGGGGGGCCCCTTGGAAAGCGTGGCACACAATGATCTTGCGTTTCCCTCCCGGGTTCTGATCAGCCAAGCCCTGTGTGTACAAACCCCAAGGCTGGCCGTGCCCAGTGCAGGGTGACAGCAGCAGACAGACAAACTGCCTGGAACGCACCAGGTGAGACTCTCAGCTGGCTCTGAGGCAGGCACGGAAGCGGGGGCCTGGGTAAAAAGCCGGACCTTCCTAGCTGGCCAAGATGGGTCCGTGGAACAACATAGACCTTCGCTCAACCAACCCCTTTTCTGTCCCCTGAAACAGAGCAATGCACCCAGCAGAGGCTTGACTCCTGGTACCTAAGGAGCCACTCCAAGGCTGGGTCCTGGTCAGCAGCAGGACACCTCCAGTTCTGAACTCGCCCTGCTGGGTACGTTGGCGTGTGACTGACCGACTGGCGTCCCAGAGCCTGAGCGAAATCCTGACGAGGTCAGAACGGCCCCCCCAGCTGCTGCTCTTGGCCTGAGCCTATAGAGCTGTCACCTACGGGCTGAGCTAGTTCCTTCAGGGGGCCTGTGCAGGACCTGCCTGCTGTCCAGGGGTCACAGCCGGGGCTGCTCTCTGTAGCGCTTCCTGCCCCGCCCTTTGTCCTCTTTCTGCAAGAGGGGAGGGGGAAGAACATGGTGCAGCCTGGGGGACTGGGGAGAAGATACTCCTAGGGTCCCCCTGAAACTGTCTTGAGTTTGTTCCCATTCTCTCCTCCCTCTTCACCCAGCCTGGCTGTGTGTTCTGCAGGGCAGGGGTCCCCACGCCTGGCTTGTGTGCAATGTGGCCATAGGTCTCAGCTGGATAAATGGTCGAGTTTCCAGGAGTCGAGTTGACATCACAGAGAAGGGCAAGAAGCAAAGCTGAAACTCATGAGTGGAAAAAGGAAGGAGGTATGGAGTTGGCCTAGTGCCAGACAGAGGAGAGAGATTTTGCCCCAACTGTCCCAAACAAGGGATGTTTTGCTCAAACCATGACATCATGACGGATGGAGACGTTTATTGGTATGTGAACCAAATAAGGTAATAGATGGCATTAAGATTGGTGTGGACCAATCAAGGTAATTTTGGACATCAAAGAGGCCGAGCAAATGGTCCAACCAGGGTAGAAAAGTAGGAGCCTGAGAGACTGGATTTCATGCAGCTGAAGGGGTGACAGAGAGTCAAGCGGCTCCGTTGCCTCAAGAGCATGAATACTATCAGTAGCTCTGCTTACTTCCCATTGTGCTCTGCTGCAAGGAAGCCTGGCCCGGCCCCTCATTTCTACATGAAGCTTCAATCGTGTTACCTTAGTCTACCTCTTGTACACCCGCTATACCTAGGCTCCAGCCCATTCAGCTAACTGAATTCTCGTAACCCAAAGTGTTAATTACAGGAGCATCTCAGTTCAGGACCACCTGGCTAACAAAGTTCCCGCCAGAGGGCCGAGCCAGGCTTTAGATCACTGAGCTCATACATAAAGATGAGCCAGGGGTAATCCTGGGGGAACACATGCACGCAGCCAACTAGACACCCGTCAGATGCACTGATGACGTCTCCCAACCTCACATCTGGTGAGTAAATGAGCTGTCTTCTGTAGGAATCATGATCTAACATGAGACAACCCAGAGCTAGGAAACCCCTTTTCCCCTCCCTTCAAACACCCACTGTAGATGTAGTAAGTTTTGGACACACTGGGCAGCAAGTAAAGGTGGTCCATGTGAGTTTAAAAACAAAAGTGGGGAACCAGGAATCGGTAACGAAATGGCAGTGTGTTGCTCTGAAAAGTTGAGTGCTTCAGTTTATGGCCTGGGCCATTAAATGGTTACAGCAGCATGCTCTTACCGTGGTAGACGTAGCTGCAAATGCAAAGAACCAGGGAAGGCAACTCATACTGCCGAACACAGTCAGTCACACCCTGCAGCAAGCTGTGCCCAGCCAGTGGCACAGGAAAGCAAGCTAAAACCAGGTGGAGAGAGCGTTACTGTCCCCTGGAGTAAATCTTGGGGGACAACAGCAACAGCTGGGTACTTTTATAGCACCTGATATGGGGGACAGAGCAACTGTTACCATGTGATAAAACCAGGTTCTGATCAAACGTAAATTGAGACAAGGCTGGTGCCTGTTCTAAGGAGGCTTAATTCGAACTAACTAAGGCCATGGCTACACTAGGCTTTAGTTGGTTTGAATTAAGGGCTTTCTTAATTCGAACTAACTAATGTGGCCATGTTAATTCAAACTAATTTCTTAGTTCCAAAATTCGAACTAACTAATTCAAACTAATTTTATTAAGTATAGACGCACCCATAGACATTAAGGTCAGAAGGGACCAGTATGATCATCTCATCTGACCTCCTGCGAAATGCAGGCCTCAAGACATCACCGACCCACCCCAGCAATAGGCCACCAACCTATGACTGAGTTATTTACCTCCTTAAATCATCATTTACGGACTAAGATACAGAGAATTCACCAGTAGGTGAGCCATGCCCTGTGCTACAGAGGAAGGTGAAAAACCCCCAGAGCCGAGGCCAATCAGCCCTGGGGGAAAATTCCTTCCCAACCCCAAATATGGCGATCAGTTACCTACTCCTGTGCTCAGGATTTAACAACCCTCACTGTCTTCTGATTAAAAACTACACAGTTTTCCTGTATACTGTCTCTGTTTGCTAACATCTCTGTTGCCTGTATTTTTAGATACCTTGATAGACTTCATTGAGAGAGAAACTTTCTGCCTGCTTAGATTGTTCTCAGCTCTCTTCCCGTGTGCTCACTGTGTAAAAAAAAAAAAAAAAGTAATAATTAAAAGATAGGGTTATTACAGAAACAATTGTTACAAAAAAGATGAAGCAGCTGAAAACAAAGACAAAGAATAAAACAGGAAAAAACTGAACTCTGCCGTAGCAGAAAGCATGCCATCTATCGTACAGGTTACTGGTAACCACTTGTTTGTCCTGTATCGTGTCTATGCTGCATGTGTCACATTACTACTTTTCTTCTTGTTGCAACAAAAGTCAATTTGATACTTTTAAAAGTACAAGTGGCACCGTGCTATTTTAGGATTGGGGTATAACCATCATAGTATCAATTTTTTCCCCTGTAAAGTCCAACAAGGCTTTATTCATAAATATATGCGTGTCTCTATTTGCCTCAACAAATAATGCAATTGCAAACTTTTTTATTATTCACAATTTTTTTTATTCAAAGGAAAAAATATAAGGGGAATCTCAATAGTAATGTAAAGGTAATAGTCACAAATATCAGTTTCTAGGTTTGGTTTTTATAAACTTCTTTCCACCTTCATGAAATGTAAAAATATCATTATAAAAATGCTGTGGTAAAATGCATAACAATATAGACTAGGTTTGGGGTATACTGCAAAAATATTAAAGCTAACCAAACAATTTCAACAGGTTACCACCTTTGTTTCTTCCAATACAACCAAGTATTAAAAAGTTTTTAGTACAGAAATAGATACAATGTGTCCACAAAAGAGCAATGTCAGTTTCTGTAGACATGAAAGGTTGCTGTATCAGTAGCCAAATATGCATTGGGTCCACCACTTATCTGTTGACATAGCTGTGTAGCTCTTAATACCCTAATGTAAGTTTTCATAGTTCATTTTTTTGTTCCCCTCCCTTTCCCACTCCTGGCTTTAGCTGTTTGTTCCCCTCCCTTTCCCACTCCCCGCTTTAGCTGTTTGTTTTGTAGGCCTGCCTAACATTAAGCAACATTCTAAATCTAAGATTTGAAATTTGAGTAGCAAATAAAGGGTTACAAAAACGCCAGCTAGGCTATCTTTGCAGTGTAATATCCTGTGACCTTAAAGTCTTACAGCTCTCAGTATTGGTCAGTAACAACCTGTCTTGCTAAATTTTGGTTTTAAAAGCAAAGGAACACTTATCAATTGCTAAGAATTGTTTACTGAAATTGTAATGCAAGAGAATAACACTGTGCCAGCTTGAGCAATTTCCCAAAGATTGTAAATGCAGGGGAAATAATCTGTCTGTCAAAATCTGTCAATTGATTAACACACTAGTTTCTGATTTTTTTGTTTTTTTTTTTGTTTTGTTAATCTCAAACAATGAGGATTCATATGGCTGAAGAATGTAAGAAAAATTAACAGCCAAGAACAGAGGAGAAAACATCCCCCCTCCCCAAGAACATGGCATGATAAAGTTTAGAACAAGAACAGAACAGTAAAAAAGTCATGTTTGTTACATCTGTGAGTGATGGATCATCACATCAAACATAGCAGCAGTTCTCACAGAATTGCATGTAATCTGGGCCCTATAAAAAGGGGGAAGAAAATGAGGCTTTGGGTTCATTCTGCAACTCCCAGGAGCATTGGACCGCGGCCGATTGGATCCCCCCCTCCCACGCACCCTTGAGCTCATTTACCTGGCCCACTCAGTGGTTTGACGGGAGCGATGCTGAGGCTGGTAACCGACTCTTGCAAAACTCCAAAGGGGTAGCCGTGTTAGTCTATTGTAGAAAGACAACAGAGTCCTGTGGCACTTTTAAAGACTAACAGATTTATTTATCGCATGAGCTTTCGTGGGAGAAAATCCCACTTCGTCAGACACTTTGAAGATAGGAAAGTTACAGAGTGGGAGGAAATTAAATGCAGGGGAGTGTATGACATAGCATCAGGTCAGGCTGTAACAGCAAATCAAAATAGGTGTTAGGATTCAAAACACTGGGGAACAGCACATAGAGGAGGGGGAGGTCAAATCACTTGTTGTAATGCGAGAAAAATCCATAGTCCCTGTTTAACCCCAAGACAACTGAGTCAAATTTGCATATAAGTTCGAGTTCTGCAGACTCTCTTTGAAGCTGTGATTTGTTATTCATCTGTGTCAACACAGCTATTAACAAGTCGTCAAGGGAGTGAGCAGGGAGATTGAAGTGTTCCCCTACAGGTTTTGCAGTGTTGCAATTTCTGATGTCAGATTTGTGTCCATTGATTCTTTGGCACAGAGACTGTCCTGTCTGTCCAATATATAAGGCAGAGGGGCATTTCCGGCACATGATGGTATAAATCACATTGGTGGATGAGCAGGTGAACGAACCCTTGATGGAGCAGGTGGCATGATTAGGCCCTGTGATGGTGTCATCAGTGTAGATATGAGGGCAAAGTTGGCAGCGTGGTCTGCTGCAGGGCTGTGTTCCTGCTTTAGTGTTTCTGTTCTGTGATCTGTAGTTGCTGGTAAGTATCCTTTTAAGGTTAGGGGGCTGTCTCTGTGTGTGAGTGAGAGAATGAAGGTTTTCAAATCCTTTTTTGAGCCTTGTCAAGATAAATGTGGCTTAGTGCCTGATCCCCCCTCCTTGAATAAGATCTCGCTGTTCATTTACTAAGCATTTTCCCTCCCCCAACCTGTTTGTTCCCTCGCTTTCACTCTTTTGCTCTTTTTCCTTTCCCGCCCCCTTTAGTTTTGTTTCCTTTCCCTATGCCCCTTTTAGTTGTTTTGTATCCATCCCTCTCCCTCTTTAGCTGTTTCCCTCCCATTTTCACGCTTTAGTTTCCTCATTTCTGTTTAAAGAAGAGGAAATAAAAGAAGTGTAGGAAGAATCAAAGTAAGTTCCTCCTATCTTTGTACCTGGGTGGCATTTGTTGACTAGCATGATGCTGCTGCTGCTGCTGCTTCAGCACTGCTCTGGCTGTCTCCTCTCCCACTGGCTTTAACAACTCTTGGGTGGGGTTTCAATTAGCCAGAGGTGTGTGAATTTTTTTTAACAAGTCCTCTGAAACTAACAGCGTGATGTTCTGCCAGGGGAGAACACCAGAAGAAAATCAAGTAAGTGGGAAGAGAGACATCAGAACTTAGGGGAAGAGCAATCAAAAGAAGAAACAGCAGGTATGAGAGACAGACAAAGAAACTTGGGGGGAGATAGAACCCAAGAAAAGTGGAGGAAAGCTCATAGAAAACAAAGCAAATTAGGTAAATAGTTGGAAATAAAACTAAAGGCATAAGGACAGGTCAAGAGTAACATGGTTTAAGATAGATACCCAGCAAAGCTCTAGCTTGTTCATGGGTAAGGTTGAAGGTTGGTTTGTAGGTCTTGACGGTTCTTTTTTGTGGGGAGCTGTCAAGTCAGATGCCCCTGGGAGACAGCATAATGCATGACAGTTAGACATCTTCACAAATGTGTATGATTCCTTTAATTGCAGAACTCATGGAGTATTTTGTGCTCCTGTTGGCTATTTTTTACAGAATGGCCATGCCCCCCCTGACATTGGCTAAAAGGTGCTGGTGTTTTACAATGTGAAGCCATAGCTTGCTGCTCCCATTCATGAACAGATTACTTACAACAATGGGGCACCTGTTATTAGAAAAGTGGAACTACCCTGCAATTCTCTACCCAAGCCATCCCCTTTGGCCAGAGCACCCCCTGCAGCCTGTGCTGGCCATGCCTTAGTACCTGGACCTCAGCATGGATCTGTCCTCCAGAGCCAGCTGGAAGCAATTCACTGTTTCCTCACACCAGGCCCTGCCTCCAGCCTGCTCACCCTCTGGATGGACAGACAGATGGGGGGGTCTCTCCTTACCAGTAAGAGGCTGTAACTGTGGCATGGGACAGGGTTGGGCGGTTTTGGTCCAGGCTCTGGGCATTATGTCCCACCTCAAAAGCCTTTTTAGGTGAACTGAACCTCACTATCAATCGGCCCCAATCAGTCCTTATGGACTGGGAATGTGTGGTGGGTAACCAAGCGGCTGAAAACACTAATACAGCAATGGCCGTTGGGGGGGGTTGTCACTGCAGTTCCCTCCTTTGCTTTTGTGCTGCTAGTCGGGGATTTATTTGTGCCCTGCAAAGAAAGGCACAAAGTCAGGGGACAATGACAGCCAAGAAAGAAACACACACGGGAGGGGGGGGGGGGGGAGAAGAGACACAGCCCCCTGAGAGAAAGAAGCCAAGACAATTAGGCTGGGAGAGGAAGAAGGAAACTCTCAGGAAACAGAGTTGCTCAAGCTTTAGAAGTGATTATCCTAATTGCACTTAAAAACAGTAAGGAGAAAAGAAGAAAACCGGGAGGCACCATCCATCTCCCCTGACGTACAGCTCAGAGCTAAGGCAGGGGTAAGTGTCACTGGGGAGTGATTGATTACACCACACACTCTTTTCTCTGGTTTCTGAGTCAGGGGCAGGCACCAGAGGACTCTAGGGTTTGGAAGAAGCCAACCAGAGATAGGGGGGGTCTCCCTGCCGTAGCCCGAGCTGATCCTGGGCAATCATTGCTGTGCACCAGGTTGTGGGGTAGAGCCGTGATGAAGCAATCTGCCCCAGGTGCGGTCCTCGTGCCTCAGAGCCCGGCGGTTAGGCCAGCCCCAAAGGGGCCGCAGCTGCACCATCCTGCTCAGCACGGGGAGCCCCGGCTCTCGCTCAGAGCCAGGCACCAACGAGTTAGGGCAACCCGATTCTGCTCGGCAAAGTCTCCCCTCATTTCAGTCGGTTTCACTCTGCTCTTTCAAGGGAGACTCGGGCCGCCGCGGGCAGTCCCTGACCCCAACAGAGAGCCGAGCCCCGGCGACTCCCTCTCGACTGCAACCGCGGGGCTCGGCCGTGCCAGAGCCCCCCGCCCCCACTCTCCCCCGTGAGTGCAAGAGACCCAGGGGTGCCCGTGCCGGCAGCCAGGGACTAAGCCGGCCGCTAGCCAAGCGGTCTGTACGGTACGGGGCGCGTCTCTTACCGCTCTTGGTCGTTTCAGGAGCCGCCGCCGCCGGGGGAAGCGGACACGGGCCGCCGCAGACTACGGAGCCCAGCGCGCGGTGAGTCGGGGCGCGCGCCCGGCACCGGACACCGCCCCCCCCCGCACGCCCGGCACCGGACACCGCCCACGCGCGCCCCAACCGGACACCGCCCCCCCGCACGCGCGTCTCCTGGGCCGGGCCCGGAGCTCATACGGCGCCCTCTCTCGGGGTTGGACTTCGCCGGGGGAGACTCGCAGCCGGCCGCGGGAGCAGGTAAGGGGCTTGCGGGGGGCGCGGCGCGGTCGGGGAGCTCGGCGAGCCCGTGCGGACTGCGGAGTGTGTCGGGGCTGGGGAGCTGCAGGCCTACCCCGACACTAACACTGACCCTGACTCAGGGGCGGAGTTACTGCTCCGGCCGCTGATTGACTGGGTCTCGGCCGGCTCCGCCTCGCGTTCTACGGGCGTCACTCTCGGCCAATCGGGAGCAGTCCGCACGGGGCCGCCTGGAAATAGGGCAGCGTGGAGCCCCATTGGTCGCTCTTCCCGGCCAATGGGGCTCCAGGGTGGGGTATAAAAGCGGAAGCGGCATTCACGCGGGGAGCGGCGGTGGCTGCTGCCTCCGGAGCATTAGGGAGCGGCAGCAGCCGGTCGTGCCTCCGTTCCCCCGGCGGCAGCCCGCCGGCCGCCCCTATAGAGTAGAGGGCTGGTGGTGGTACTTAGTCAGTTAGTGAAAGAATATTCCCCGCGCCGCCCCCCTGCGGGCGGGGACTTAGCAGGGCGAAGAAGAACACTTAGAGCCGCGAGGGGAAAGGCGCGCTGCTCTTAAACAGCGCCCGGGAAATTACAGCTCTGGGAGAGGGTTAAAGACACTCTCCCAGTCATTCTGCCCATAGATCCCCCCCGCCTACGGATACTGCTGCTGAGTCAGCATCGCCGAGGGACTAAGTTTTATGAACTTATCAACTGTCTGGGGCCCCAGGGGGCGCAATAACTGGGAGAGTGTCTTTAACACTCTCCCAGAGCTGTAATTTCCCGGGCGCTGTTTAAGAGCAGCGCCCGGCAGCGCGCCTTTCCCCTCGCGGCTCTAAGTGTTCTTCTTCGCCCTGCTAAGTCCCCGCCCGCAGGGGGGCGGCGCGGGGAATATTCTTTCACTAACTGACTAAGTACCACCACCAGCCCTCTACTCTATAGGGGCGGCCGGCGGGCTGCCGCCGGGGGAACGGAGGCACGACCGGCTGCTGCCGCTCCCTAATGCTCCGGAGGCAGCAGCCACCGCCGCTCCCCGCGTGAATGCCGCTTCCGCTTTTATACCCCACCCTGGAGCCCCATTGGCCGGGAAGAGCGACCAATGGGGCTCCACGCTGCCCTATTTCCAGGCGGCCCCGTGCGGACTGCTCCCGATTGGCCGAGAGTGACGCCCGTAGAACGCGAGGCGGAGCCGGCCGAGACCCAGTCAATCAGCGGCCGGAGCAGTAACTCCGCCCCTGAGTCAGGGTCAGTGTTAGTGTCGGGGTAGGCCTGCAGCTCCCCAGCCCCGACACAATCCGCAGTCCGCACGGGCTCGCCGAGCTCCCCGACCGCGCCGCGCCCCCCGCAAGCCCCTTACCTGCTCCCGCGGCCGGCTGCGAGTCTCCCCCGGCGAAGTCCAACCCCGAGACAGGGCGCCGTATGAGCTCCGGGCCCGGCCCAGGAGACGCGCGTGCGGGGGGGCGGTGTCCGGTTGGGGCGCGCGTGGGCGGTGTCCGGTGCCGGGCGCGCGCCCCGACTCACCGCGCGCTGGGCTCCGTAGTCTGCGGCGGCCCGTGTCCGCTTCCCCCGGCGGCGGCGGCTCCTGAAACGACCAAGAGCGGTAAGAGACGCGCCCCGTACCGTACAGACCGCTTGGCTAGCGGCCGGCTTAGTCCCTGGCTGCCGGCACGGGCACCCCTGGGTCTCTTGCACTCACGGGGGAGAGTGGGGGCGGGGGGCTCTGGCACGGCCGAGCCCCGCGGTTGCAGTCGAGAGGGAGTCGCCGGGGCTCGGCTCTCTGTTGGGGTCAGGGACTGCCCGCGGCGGCCCGAGTCTCCCTTGAAAGAGCAGAGTGAAACCGACTGAAATGAGGGGAGACTTTGCCGAGCAGACTCGGGTTGCCCTAACTCGTTGGTGCCTGGCTCTGAGCGAGAGCCGGGGCTCCCCGTGCTGAGCAGGATGGTGCAGCTGCGGCCCCTTTGGGGCTGGCCTAACCGCCGGGCTCTGAGGCACGAGGACCGCACCTGGGGCAGATTGCTTCATCACGGCTCTACCCCACAACCTGGTGCACAGCAATGATTGCCCAGGATCAGCTCGGGCTACGGGAGGGAGACCCCCCTATCTCTGGTTGGCTTCTTCCAAACCCCCAAACCCTAGAGTCCTCTGGTGCCTGCCCCTGACTCAGAAACCAGAGAAAAGAGTGTGTGGTGTAATCAATCACTCCCCAGTGACACTTACCCCTGCCTTAGCTCTGAGCTGTACGTCAGGGGAGATGGATGGTGCCTCCCGGTTTTCTTCTTTTCCTCATATTAGCGTTAAAACTATTGGAGGAAAAAAAAAAGTACAGTGCAATTAGGATAACCACTTCTAAAAAAACCCTAGAGCTTGAGCAACACTGGCTAACATTCTTTGTTTATTCAGCTCAAGATGCAGGACCAGTTTTATTAATTGTACAATTTTACATGTGGCCTCCAAGCAACAGCAGGTAATTTGCTGAGCATTCTGGGAGGAAAGGAGCTGGGCGCTTGCTACTGAATATCCAAACTACGGGCCTTTAAAGGAGGTTGGACTTTTGTTGAATGTCATAGTTTGCACACTGAGAAAGCTTTTTGTGGTTTCAAGACTGGAGGACTCCTGGCAAGCTATGCTGTAATGCTCATATTTTAGACCAACGGAATTGCTGCTTATTTCTTTTCTACCTGTGCTTTGACTAGAGGTAGGGCTGCAAGTTGGCTAATGATATCACATGAAAATGACTTAAGGTAATGGCCTCTGATTAAAAAACCCTCTAAATTCACCTCTGTGGGGCACGGGGACATTAGTCAGCTTCATAATTGGTATAAATTAGCAAAAAGTCAAATGACCTTCAATACTTCCCACTGGCTAAAGATCTGCCTTTCATGTTGACTTAGCCCACCCATATTGTATAAAGCAATAAAACTGACCACATGTGAAGCATGTACCCTGGTGACTATTACTTTTAGAGAATCTACAGGACACCAATAGTCATAACATTGTTATGGGAGACGTCTTCACTTTGGATTAGCTTTTTCCCCTGAAATAAACAGTTTTCTGGAGCTTAATATTGTAAAGAGACATAATGCCTGCCAATGGCCTTAGGTGTCATTCGTTACATTATTTGTGCATTTTAAAAAAATGTAAATAAGTCACCATACTAAAAGTTGGTGACTACGAGAGGCTGACTGCTCTTGTGAAAAGCAAGGGCACTCAGTCCCTGTTTTAATTATGAATTCCAAAGGGACTAGCTGTTCATATGGTAGAGCACTGGAAAGTGACATCTTATGACTAACTTTAAGTACATGACAAGTTCCCGTTAGTGTAGTTCAGCTAAACAAACAAGGTGTCTGCTGGTGCTTTTAATGAGTACATATCCTTCCCAACAGAACTAGTAGGTGAAGAGCATTGAGTGATGGAAATTGGTCATTGCCATCAGTGGAAGTGTGCCTGTTTACCCTATGGAAGGAGCTGGCTTAGCTCTGCATGTACTTTTTCAGCTCATTCTGCTCTCCTAGGCTGCTGTGAAGCACAAAGGAGATGACAAGCAAGCCGAACACTTTCTCGGTGCCCAGAAATCCCAGTCCGCTTACTTTTGAACATTTAGAATTAATTTTATACACAACAAATACAATATGCTACCATAGCAATAAATTAAATGTACATTATTTGCACAAACATAGGCAACCAGAAACTCTACAAAGCATTGCCTCTCTACAAGAAAATATTTTTTGTCAGATATATTTCATTAAGAACTTTTTCCCCACTCTGTTACCTCTCATCACATTCTAAATTTTAGAAAACCCTTTGTAGGATTCTGTACAGTGCTACTACATTCATGATTAAAAAAAAAGATTGAAAGCATGCTTTAAGATTTGGGAAAAAAGACACCTTTGCCATTTAAAAATGAAATAATTTTGAGCTTCAGTAAAGCCCCATTGATTTGCAGTGGGGCTGAGCGCCTCTTATAATCAGGCCGAACGAGAGCTGAAAAATCTTTGCCACAAGCCCTCAGCGGATGGTAGTTTGCCCAATGAGCTCTTTTGATCTGACCCTTCATTGCTACATTAAGCCAGGCCCCAATTCACAATTTTCCATTTCACTTGGCATTGGGGCTTTCCGAGCTCCTACAGTGAGCTGCCTCTTGTATATCTGAGGTGGGGTTTTCAGTGCTCCACTGACTTGGGTGCACATGTTCCATCGACTCTCAATTTGCTGTGTGCTAACTTTCTTTGGAGCTTTTCAAAACCCCTAGTTGCCTGTAGCCAGAGAAGCCCAGTGCTTGCTGTGGAAGTAACAAGTGCAGTCTGCTTGTGTTGCAGGTTAGAGAGCAATCCATCAGTCTTTGTGGGACCATTGTGAGCATATCTCTCCAAGTACAGAAGCACTCCCAAACCACTTTGGGGTGCCCTTAATAGTGAGCTCCAAGTTTTAGTCAGGTATCCTGCAAGTTAATCCGGAGTCAAATTTGGTCATCCCAACAGGAAGATTCCCTAAAGACCTGGTAAAGAGAAATTCGGACCTGGGGCGGCCTGCAAGGGAAATCCGGAGCCAAGTCAGTCCTCCCAAACAGGAAGGTTCCCTGGAGTCTGTTAAAGTTGAAATACAGCGCTGATATGGTTGGGGTCACGGTCTTGATGATTATGTTTCTGTAAGTATGAGTAACCTAACCGCTGTTTTATTTTGGTGTTTAATTAAGTTAGGATCTGGTTTAAATTTTACTAATAGTTTAGAAGTAATTCAAACTGTTTGTATTTGTAATTGTACTAGTGCTGCCTCCTGCTTGTAATTAACTGGCTTTCAGGAAGTGCTCAGTGCTTAACGTTAGCAGTTATATATCTTGTAATCCTGAAATTGTATCAAGCTACTAAAATTTTTAAGTCTCAGCTTTAAATAAAAGTTACATAAAAGGTGATTAAAACAAACACTACTGTTTTGTCTCTGTGCCGCCTGCCTCTCCATTCCTGTATTTTAAACCACCAGAAGAATTCACTTTAAGGGGGAGGGTTCCCTAAGAGGTTCCCCCCTACCCCTTTGGGGGGGGAACATCCTAATTTTAGTCCCCAAGGCGGACAGACAAAAGGGAGTCAAGTGACTTCTCTACCATTCTTGTGAGAATGCAGAAATTGCTGCAAGATGGCAATTTCTTCTTGACTTAAAGGTACAGCAGCGTCTGCGATGATCTCACAATGCATCGTGGTGGTTGTTATTAGTGTAGCTAACATGGTTTCCCATTTGATGTTGAAAGACAAGAACTTTCCCTTCATTAGAACAGAAATTCACTACAAAATGATAAAATGAGAAAGACGAAAAACTTACTGCACAGCTTGGTAAAGAAGAAAACACTCACTCCAACAGAGAAAGGGTCCATGAAAATATGAAAAAGACAGGCCACTTTCAGAGTTCTGCCACGAGGCTGTAAAATCTTTCAGTTAAAAGTGAAGACAAGGTCTGTTCGAGAGCCAATTGGAATCTTCAGTTAAGTTCAGAAGGGTTTAAGTCAGGCCCTTATTGCCCCAGGAAGTGATAATGGAAACCCAGTTTTTTCAGAGGTGCTGAGCCTCTCCATCTTCCACGCAAGTCCCAGGAGCCCTACAGCTTGCAGCATTGAAAGCCCTAAGTATTAAAAAAAATTGTCAGCACATTCAACTCAGGGATACCATACAGAAAGATCTGGATGACCTTGTAAACTGAATAAGATGAACTTTAATAATGCGAAGTGCAAGGTCATGCCTGTAGGGACAAACAATAAGCATTTTTCCTATAAGTTGGGGACGCATCAGTTGGAACAGATGGAGGAGGAGAAGGATCTGGGAGTACTGGTTGATCATAGGATGACTATGAGCTGCCAATGTGATGTGGCCGTGAAAAAAGCTAATGCAGTTCTAGGATATATGAGGAGAGGTATTTCAAGTACAGACAGAGAGGTGTTAGTGCTGCTGTACAGACACCCCATCTGGAATATTGTGTGCAGTTCTCATCCCCCATGTTTAAAAAGGATGAATTCAAATTGGAACAGGTGCAGAGAAGGGCTACAAGGATGGTCTGTGGAGTGGAAAACCTGCCTTATGAGTGGAGACTCAAGAAGCTTGGCTTGTTTAGCCTAACCAAAAGAAGGCTGAGGGGGGATATGATTGCTCTCTATAAATACATCAGAGGGATTAATATCAGAGAGGGAGAGGAATTATTTGTGTACAGCACCAATGTGGACACCAGAACAAATGGCTATAAACTGTCCATAAAGAAATTTAGGCTTGAAATTAGATGCACGTTTCTAACCATTAGAGGAGTAAAGTTCTGGAATAGCCTTCCAAGGGGAGTTGTGGAGGCAAAAACCATAACTGCTTTCAGATCTGAGCTTGATAAATTTATGGAGGGGATGGAATGATTCGCCTATTTTGGAAATGGACTGATATTTGGCTATGTGTGGTAGATATACAAGTGGCCCAAGAAGGGAGGGTACATGGGGTGGGTTCCAACTTATTACAGAGAATTGTTTCTTAGATAACTGACTGTTGAGACTTGCCCACGTGCTCAGGGTTTAACTGATTGCCATATTTGGGGTCGGGAAGGAATTTTCCCCCAGGGCTGATTGGCCTGGGCTGGGGGGGGAGGAGGTTGCCTTCCTCTGTAGCACAGGGCATGGCTCACCTACCGGTGCATTCTCTGTCTCTGGAAGTCCTTAAATCGTGATTTAAGGAGGTAAATAACTCAGTCATAGGTTGGTGGCCTATTGCTGGAGTGGGTGGGTGAGGTTTTGAGGCAGGAGGCCAGACTAGATGATCGTACTGGTCCCTTCTGACCTTCAAGTCTATGAGACTTGGCTTAAAAATGTGGAGATTTCAAAAAAAACACCCCAAAAACATTTTGGAGTATTTGTGGAGTTTGAGCCTTTAGGTCCCATGTTTTTAACCCTTCTCCACAACTATGAGGGCTAGGACCTTTTTACTGAATGTAAGCTGAGATTTTCATCAACTAACATGACTCCAGGGGCTGGAAAATGAACAAAAACCACAAATAGCACAAGCCTTGCAAGAAAACCACTAGAATTTGCAACATTGGATGGGGGGGGGGGGGCATCCATATGCATCAAGCTTGATTGGAGGGGGCCACCAATAAGCCAGAAGAAAATTCAGGCTTCAACCCATTTTCTGAAGGCTTTTTAGGCTGTGGAAACATGTCTGTTCAGAACTGGATCAAGATCCCGAGTTGTTACATCCATTAGTTGTAAAACTGCTTGGTTTTGCACAACAGTTCCCATATAAAATACACCTTACAAGCTGAATGTTTTCCTGCATGAGCTCTCCCCAAATGTCTTCTCTGAAAGGAGCTAGGGCAATTGTGAAGGGAGCTATCTGAGCAACAGTTATTCAGCCTGGGTTGGTTGGTTTTTCCTTCAGTTGTAAGTGTGGGGAACAAAAGAAAATGTGCCCTAATTCTCAGTAAAAATTCAACCCACTTGTTTAGAAACCAAAGATGCACCAGCATTGTAACAGCAGTGGCGAGGGAACAGAGCACCCATCTGAGAGCATATTAGAAAACACCTTTTACAAGTTCCTGATGGCTGTTGTCTGCTAATGACTCTAGATAAAAAGAAAAAGGCAGAACAGATTTTTTTTTCAGCCAAATAAAGGGACAACTCTCTAAAAAAACATTTTTTACCCTGCTCTTCTGGTATTTCTGTACAGCGGTCCTCAACCGGCCTCCAGAAGAGGCTGGAAGGATGGTCAAATTAGTTTCACTTTCCTAGAATTGCCATGGGGAACAAACAGCAAAATATTGATTATGTTTCTTACTATGACAACTTCATCATCATAATTTTGAAGCATTGGGAACAGGTCTAACAGGCATCCAGTTGATGTAGCCTAGGTAGTAGCCATTGGCTGTCAGCAGATCTTCTGCTTCTGCGGATCCCTTTTTCTATCCTCCTCTTTGCCAGAAAAGAAACAGTGTTTCCATTTTGCACAGATGAGCCACTTGACACCAGAAGAAATTGAGTCATTTACTCGGGAATGTCGTGCCGTGGTGGCTGTCGGCATTTCCCATGCCAGTGCGTCTCAATTAAAATGAAGTGGGATTTTCTCCCATGAAAGCTCATGCAATAAATAAATGGGTTAGTCTTTAAAAGTGCCCCAGGACTCCTTCTTTGTCTTGCTGAACTAGACTAACACGACTCCCCTTGGAACTTGTCAATTCAAATGGGCATTTATGCTGCTAACTATGGGAGCGCAGGGCAAGAGACTGTAAATGTGTGCTAGGAGCAGATCTAACTTAATGGGGGGGATGTGTGTGTAGATGAGAGGCCATATCTTTTCTCGGGATGGTTATACACAGAACTGTGCTCATTCCTAAGCCTCAAACTGGAATGCCTCACCCGAGCGTCCTAGAGCACGAGCGAGATTTCCCTCTGGGGGCTTGTTTTCTTATGGGCCGATGTAAAAGACCCGCCTGTGTTGGTCTACTACGCATGTGGGCTGCCATCTCAGGTCTGCTGGAGCTATGGAACCGTCTGCTGCCTCCTACACTAGCCATTCCTGCTACATATGGCGTAAGGGGGCGTCAAGGTATTCCAGGGAGTGGAGCTGCTCTACCTGAGTCTGCAATGGCATCAAGACATTTACAGAGTTTATGCCAGTGGCAAAAATTGGAGCAGGACCCTCACTGGCCTAACGGCGGAGGGAGCCAGGTGGCTTAAGAAGAAGAAAGCGGCAACTGGCTCCCAGTAGCTGCTATATTCTATCCAAGCACAGCTCAGACATAGTGGCTAATTGGAGATGTAACACAGTAAGCATAGTCCACTGTAAGGTTAAAATAACATATACATACCGTGCTGGAACTGGCATGGCTGAGCTTATCAAAGCGAAACTTTAGATCTGACCATAGCGAGTTTCTGCTCTTTATATCTGTCAGGGGGAAAAACACAAGCAATATTTGTTTAAGCTGCACCTAAAGCAGCCCAACCAGCCAGTCAGTTTGATGGTTTTATCAATCATTTCATTCTTTTTTTAAAGTTTTGGCAAAATCTCCACATTAACTAATCATCTTGGCGCTAATTATCTCATAATATTTCTGATAAAAATGCTCCAAAAAGACTATAATAAATTAAATACATGGCATGCGTTCCACTTAGGTAAGGAACACACATTTGAAACAAATTTTAAATCCAGAGAATGGCTACTTTAATTCTTACATAAGCGGCTTCGAAGAACAAGGAGGACAAGAGCGTGTGATGGGTATGTGGGTAGACCTAAAGGAAAAGCAATAAAAATTCCCGCACATTTTTCACATTCAATCGTCTTTTACAACTGTTCCCAGTTACTTATTGGGTAAAGGTTAAATTGAGATGGGTGTTTAGCAAATAGCTAATCCCCTTTAGGAATAACTTCACATTATGCATTTTGCACTTGTACCATAATTTCCTCCCACACTCTTTATGGAGAATGAAATTTAAAAGGGTGGTAGATCTACATGTGAGGAGAGTCTGATGCTAAAGTCCCAAACTCTTCACCTGCACATGCCAAACCTTCCCGCAGCAAACAGTGGTATTGTGAATATGACAAGAGTCCTGTGGTATTGCTGTTATTTTAACGAATTAATGAAAGTTCCCATTCTGGCAGCCTTAGCTGAAGTATCGCTTGACCTTGCTAATTGTTTTATTGAAATGACTGGATCTTGTGACAGGGTGAGCCACAAAGGAAATTTCTTGGTTACTATTTCTAGTGCCAATCAGTGCATATTCCATGGAGCCAGCTGTCGCACACGTAGGTTTTCGAGACTACTAGAAATGCCAATCCATAGAGCTGGTAAACAAAGCGGCAGCAAACAGCCACCAACACGCTTTAATGATAAGAGGGAAAGGAATCTGCTGTGCAGAATAGAAACACAAAACTTACAAGGTCTGCTACATGGATACCATGGTGACAGGACATGCCTGCCATGTACCTTTCAAGCCAAGATTTTAGGAATAACCTAGCACTTCATTCCCTCTCCAAGCTTCCTTTGCACAGCCCAGTGGGGGTACGCCTGTGTTGCATGTGGGAGTGAGCCTGCTGGACACACAACAGCAATATGGATGTTGTGGCTTGTGCTAGAGGGTTGGAGGAGAGAATGCACACCGCATGACAGGTGTAGTCAGAAGAGCACTGTGTGCGCTCTGACACTGTGCTGAAAGGAAGTGTAAGAACCTTCACAGAAGAAGACTAAAGTGCAGTCAGACACTCGGGCTTTTCCCATGTGAGAGGGTTAGTCAACTGGCCTTCCAAGAGATGCTGGTGCACAGATAAAAGTGTCCGTCCCACTCATGCAATACTACCACATCCTACAAACCTGAGGGACTCCGGCTCACGATCACTGGTGTAGCAACAGCTGCCGTGCTCGGATTCTCACTGCTGGGAGAAGAGCTGTAGACGAACACAGCCCGTTTAAAAGGCAA